>JAHHUM010000726.1:0-177611 GCA_036173005.1 Crenichthys baileyi | reverse complement strand
TCCCGTTTTCAAGCCCGGGCCCAACACAAGGAGAAAATTTAAATTTCCTTTTCATTTTATTTCCTCTTTAATTATGCAGTAGGGTTGCGTTAGGGGCTTACCAAAAAACCCCCACCACCAAATTTTTGAAGTTTATTTTTTTTAATTTGGGACAAAAATGCAAACCTTACCCATGAAACTGCTTTTTTGTTTAAAATATCTTGGATTGTTTGCTTTATCTGGCGACACCATAATTACCACTTTGATGAAGAGGACAGAGCTGGGGAAGTTGGGACTCTTTTTCATGTTCTTGATCACAGCAGACTCCACCCTTTGGCCCCCACACTCCACCACCAGACTGGGGGAAGACACTGCAGCGAGCTGGTATGTCTTCATGTTCCTCAGACCCCATGCAAGAATCTGAACACCAAGAAGCAAGAGAAGAGTGGGTATACAGAGAGAAGGTCTATATCTGTGCGTCAGCGTTTGGGTTCGGTTTTAAACCTCCCAGCTTTTGAGCTGGGGCACCCCGGGCGGATACCCTGAGGAACCAAAATAGAGGTTTTTTTGCTTTTTGGGGGGGAACCCAGGGGAAATCCCTTTTCCCTGACTAAAAAAGCGAGACTTCTTTTTTTCTTTTCAAAAATTTTTCCCCTTTAAAAGGACAAAAAAAGTAAAGGGATGAAAAGGGTTAAAAAAACAAAATTAATACTAATGCACTGAATCCAGGGTCCCCACACGTTTTGCTTTTCTAAGTTCCACACTGGCACATGGTTTGAAGAATAAAACCTCAGTCATAGACTATCCCCAATATTATGTACATCTGCATTTTCCATCTTTTCCCAGTCAATCACCCAGAATGCCAACGGTGAGAACACATTACCACTAACCTTGTAACGTAAATTAATCAAGGCATTTGTAAGATAACTACAAAATCTAGAAAACTTTGGTATAGCGGAGAATTCAGTCTAAATGTGTCTGAAGTAACGCAGACAATATCTAAGAGGAATGTTAAACAATCCGAGTTCTATAGACTCCGGTTCTTTGACTGTAAAACAACCAGTTTCCCAGAGCTTTTATTTCAAACCTCGTCTTTAAGAATTAGTTCAGCAGCTACGAGTGTCTCCCCAGACTTCTGCCCCTTCCGGATGACGGGATGCCACAGCAGTTTGGGCGTCTGATCCATGCTGGACTTCAGCTTCACCAACGGGGTGCAAACACTGCGGCCGAGCAGCTCATCCTTCCCCTTAACAGAGGATCACATGTTGCAGTTACACGGATGTTTAGCTGGAATTTCCATGGGTTCGTAACTAATGAGCATCAAATTTAATTTCAAGGGTAAAACAGAGGGGTTCATTTTTATTTTTATACAACCATAGCTCCATCTAATAAAAAAGGAAGAGATGTAGGTTTACTTCAGGGAAATACATCTGTCCCACGTTTGTCTTCATACTCTGGAGCTTTTGCTGACGTATACAGTACATGACAAGTGTGAACAAATGATGGATGGAAATTTCCTCATAACTTGGTACTGTCTGACCGTTTTGTAATGACCTTTAAGTTTAATTTGAGTACTCCACCCCTGAGAGAAAGTCTCATTATAGTAGATATTTTTCAGACAAAGCTGTAACAGCTTTTAAAGAACATCTTCTATTTTTAATTTCCTTTTTTTCAGAAAAACACAGCCAAGTAAGGCCATTTATTCCCACCCTTTCACAAATTCAAAACCCAAATCCAAATTTATTTATAAAGCACATTTAAAAACAGCAACTTTGCCCAAAGTGCTGTACAAATAAGATAAATAAAACACTCAACATGTCAACTCACCCGGCCAAATGAAACTGAAAAAGCAAGAATGTTTAAATAGAGACTTAAAAACATGGAGAAAAGATGCCATATTTGACAGCAATGTTTTTCAGAGGGCCAATAAAGCATAAAGTACATTGCAATAGTTGAGATGAAGGCATGTATTATTCTCCCCAAGTCATGCCTCAACAACATGGGTTTGCCATTTTCCTCAACTGAAAAAAACTTTTTCAAATTTGAAATGCGAGAGCAGAAATTACTCCCAAATTTGTTACATGCTGTTTGATGTATGAATCCAGGCAACCAAAAATTAATAAGTGTGTTGCATAGGGTGCTATTAGACCCTTGTAAAATAACCTACGTTTTGCTTTCATTGAAGCTTAAAACATTTAGAGCCATCCAAGCTTTAACGTCTTCCCTGCAGCTTAATAGGGGGTTGCATGGAGAGTGGATTATTAGGTGTTGGAGGAAAGTCAATCTGGCATTTGTGTAGCAGTGGAAGGCGATGCCATGTTTTTTAAAAGACCACAAAGGGAGTAGGTATAAAGAAAAAAGAAAAAAAAAAAAAAGAGGTCCAAAAATTGAACCCTGAGGAACCCCGCAAGAAAGAGGGGCTGGGGTGAAAAGAAAATGTTCAATATTAACACTAAACGTTCTGTCACTAACAAGAATGAAGCCAACTGAGTGCTGCACCTTTAATCCCAACTCAATGTTCCAAACAAGAGAACAATACTGTGGTCCACAGTATTAACCGCTGCAGACAAATCTGAAGTACAAGAATCACAGCTTTCAGAGTAATTTCCTTAAAGAATGTCATTAAAAACCCTTAACAGTCCAATTCAGTGCAACGTAATGTTTAAAACCAGACTGGAAAACTCCCACAATGACATTAGTGCCCCAAAAGCACTACATTTGCATGTTTAAAAACTTCAGGGGCAATACTGGAAGGAATCCTGCTTTTTATAATAGCAAGGACTGAGGTTCCAATTAAAAGGAAAAACCTCTTTAAAAGAGACATGCTGGGATGACCTATTTGAAGAGTTTCAGTCAGGTTTCAGAGCTCATAGCGCTGAAACAGCACTAGTGAAAGTCACCAAGGATATTCTCATGGCCTCAGATAATGGACTTGTGTCTGTGATTGTTCTGTTAGATATCAGTGCTGCATTTGATACAGTTGATCACAATATTCTCTTAGAAAGGATGGAATATGCTGTAGGGATCAGGGGAACAGCACTAGGCTGGTTTAAATCTTATCTTCTTACAGATTCCAGTTTGTTCATGTTCATGTAAATAAACAAACTGGTGTAACACAAGTAAATGATAAATCATCTTCATACTCCAGGGTTTATTGTGGAGTACCACAGGGTTCACTGCTTAGGCCAATTCTCTTTACTATATATATATGCTTCCAATAGGTAAAATTATCAGACAGCATGGGATAAATTTTCACTGTTATACTGATGATGCTCAGCTTTATTTATCCATAAATCCTGATGAGCCCAAGCAGTTACATAGGACTATAGGTATGTCTTGAAGACATAAAACCTTGGAATTTTCTGCTTCTAAATTCAGACAAGACAGAAGCTATCTTTGGAGTGTTTGAAAGGAAACTACTTAGTCACTTAATCCCGATGGCCTTAAACTGGCCTCTGGTAATAAAGTAAAGAACCTTGGTGTTATATTTGACTAGGACATGTCATTTAAATCCCATATTAAAAACAGGTTTCTAAGATTTTTTTTCTTCCACCTTCTGAATATTGCCAAAATTAGAAATATCCTATCCAGGATTGATGCTGAAAAACTAGTCCATGCATTTGTTACTTCAAGGCTGGACTATTGTAATTCTTTACTATCAGGATGTCCACAAAATGCAGTTAAAACCCTTCAGCTGATTCAAAGGGCTGCAGCAAGAGTTCTTATGAAAATTAAAAAGAGAGATCATATTTCTCCTATTTTAGCTTTTCTTCATTGGCTCCCTGTGAAATCCAGCGTAGAATTTAAAATTCTCCTTCTCACATATAAAGCCCTCAACGATCAAGCTGCTATAGGCTCAGGAAAAGCCCAGTGGGTCATGGCAGATGGCCACTAACACTGAGCCTGGTTCTACAAGTTTCTTCCTGTTAAAGGTGAGTTTTCCTTTCTGCTGTTGCTACATGCATGCTCAGTATGAGGGATTGCTGCAAAGTCACACAATGACCACAATGAGGCAATGCAAACGACTGTCCATTGTTAATACATGCTCGTCCAGGAGGAGTGAATGCTGCAAGTCACTGACTCGATGCAATCTCCTGAGTTTCCTTAGATAGAAAAACGTTTAACCAAGTTTAATAATAAACTAAACCTCACTGCAGTGTTCTATCTATTTTATTTCATTGAGCTGACTTTTTTGTAAAGTTCCCTTAAGACAATGTGCTGTGAATTGGTGCTTTTTAAATGAACTAAATTGAAAAAAAACTCTGCCAAGAACTACAGTTCTTCGAAATGGAAAAGAGTGTGTTATTACACAAATAGATGATTCATTCCTGGAAAAATTAATGCTTGAAAATTTTTCTGCCTTATAAATGTGCAATGAAATTTATTTCAGCATTTAAACTGAGCTATATTTGTACAGTCTCATGCTATTCCATCTGTAAACGGCAGCGCGTCTTTAAATGGAAAAGGCATCTCAGGAGAGAAATCCACTCACATCTGGAGTGTTGGCGTTGATGTTTTTGGGATATTCTGCTTGTTAAAGAACCCTACAGCCTCCACAGCCTACCACTTGGTCACTGTCGTAGAACTCCAGCACTACATCAGGAGGATTGTCACCGACGTTTTTGGGGTCTCCATGAATCTCCACATCATTGAAAATCAGAGTTTGGTCCCAGGTTGGGTTCAGCGTTGCTCTGAGCTTCTCAGTCGTCTTGCTAACATAAAGGAAGGAAACGTGCGCATATGGATCTGTAATAGGGGAAAAGATACTTTTATTTTTACCTTACCTTTATTGGTATAGGTTAATCTTACTAAGACACAAAGGCTGATGTTCAGAGACCTCTGTAATGAGCACAAACACATTAGATGTGACCTTTTCCCTCTTGCTGCTTTTCTCCAGGTCAATAATCTTAGAAACCTTTAACCCCATGCAGACTGTTCAGCAAGTTTTCAACCAATCCTCGATTCGTTAACTTTAGATCTTGATGACTGTGGCTTACATGGTTGCACTTATAATTACTCCTCCTTTAGAACAAATTAGGGTTACGGGCAAAATATGGACACTAGTGCAGGTTTACAATAAAACTAGAACAATTTAAATAGCTCAACACTGCATTACAAGTGGTTTCTCCAAGTTTAAGAGCACTGCTGTCTCAGAAATATTCAACCCCTTCATGAAAAACCGCTTTGGTCCTCAGTAGAGCACCCTTTGCTGTTAAGACCTCCTGCATACGTGATCCATAGCCAGACAAAAGGTCAAAGTTCTCTAGTTCACTAGTATCAATATCATCTTTGTTTCAAATCTCAGATTTGAAATCTTTACAGAATGGATTTACTTTTTAAACTGAATAACTGAAATAAACCAACTTTTTGAAGATATTCCAATTTATTGACATGGATCCATATTTTGTATGGGAAGAAACGTGCCATCAGAAACTGACTTTGAATTGCTCAGACTGAATCTATATTTGCGTAATTTGAAATTAAATGCATTGGTTTGAAAATAAATTTCACTAAACTGAAACTGAATATAATGGTTTAAAACTGAATTTGTTTGAATTTTTAACACAAAGCAAAGCAATTTTCAAAGCAGTTTGATTACTTTCACTTTCAGTTCTGTACTTCAATTTCAGCTCCAAAATTCAGTTTTTTGTGTCACACATCCAGGTCATTGAAGCCACAGATTAATCAAACACAGATTTACTGATTCAAGGATGTCATTCACTATTGCTGTGTCCAAATTCAGGGGCTGCATCCTTTGAAGGTTGCATTTGTAGGCCGATTACGTCATGGTGAGGCGACAAAGGCTATCCAACTTCGAAGGCTACTTCAATGCGGCCGACAAATGCGTCCTTTTCCTGCAGGTCGAAGTAGATTGTTCAAATGGAAGTAGCAAAGGCCGGAAGAGAGAGAAAAGCTGTGACTAAAATTGGATATATTGCACAGTCTGAAACTTTTACAATGTTTTTAGACGAGAATGTAGTTGTGTAAACCTGAAATATCTGATCGGTTTATCAAGATATCGCTCAATTGAAAAAAAATGCGCCAACGTGTTCTTAGACGTCCGCTCAGGCTGCTCCAACAGCTGGCTCGCCTCGTCAGCTCACCGGGTGGTTGAGGTGTGCTAAACCCCGAGAGAACAGCTGACTCCCGGCACATTGTTTTCAAACTGCCGTTGGGTTTCCTCAATGAGTGGAAGTTAAACAGATAATTCAGTCAGATGATATCTAATATTAATGTTTGCTTTATCATCATCATTACAACTACTACAATTATGCTCTACAAATAAACTGATTTAAATTTTGTTCCTAAAGTTAATGTTAGTGTTTAAGTTGTTAAAAGCTTTACAAATAAATTAAATATTTGTCATCAATGTATTTTACCTACAGTGTTAGTTTTTTATATTGATGAACACAAACATTATGTTGGACATTTTAAATGGCTGAATAATGAACAAGATCATAAACAAGAACATTTTAAACAAAAAAGGATTATAAGTAGTTGTTTGCAGTGGAGACAGTGGTATTAACCTTCAGACTCCATTTGATCAGCTTGCTTCATGCTAACATGGTTGCTAGGCAACAGACATTACGCTGAGGTAAGGGGAAGAGAAATGCAGACCGATGTAACACTGGCAGCCCACTATGCTAATCTGGCATGTTTAGCTAATAGCTACAGCATAAGTGTTGCTGTTTGACCATCATTTGTTTACATGATGCTTCTTATAGATATTTGACTTGGTGATTGACATCCACCAAGCTCATGTATGCTGCACAGCTCCAGCTCAACATGCCTTAAAGGACGTTCAACCTGATGTGAAACGAAACGTTAAATCGATGAATCTGTGATTGATTAATCTGTGGCTATCCTCAAGGATTGGCATGTGTGACACAAAAAACTGAATTTTGGAACTGAATTTGAATTTCAGACTTGAAAGTGACGGTAGTAAACTGAATTTTTAATACAACGAAATACATTTAAAACCAAATTAATTCAATTTTAAACCATTAAATTCAGTTTCAGTTTAGTGAAATTTATTTTCAAACCAATGCATTTTATAACAAATTATGCAAATACAGATTCAGTCGGAACAATTTAATTTAAGTTTCTGATGGCACAAGTTTCTTCCCACAATTTTGTCCACAGGTAAAATCTTACCAGAGAAACTGTCTTTATCCATAGACGTCAGGTTTCTTGCCTGATAGAGATAGACGCGGAGGTGGTACGTATAGGACCCTAGAGAAGATTTAATTAAAAGAATAAATAAATCCCATTCATGCATTCTGGCCTTTAGCATCTCGTTTTCATTTTGTGTCACTCACTGTCAAAGGAGCAGGACACAGTTGGTGTGTTGGCACCAAACAGCTTGGTGGCATCTCCTTTGGAGCCTTTTTCTTTCTCCTCTGTGTCAATACTCTGCAGACCAAACCAGAAAAACATCTTTGAAACAACGGCGGCTGAGGACACAGGTTTCATTAATCATGGGTAAATATTTGGTGACTCATTAAGCCCACAGTTAGTTTCTGCTTCCTTTGCATTACTAACAGAATTGTTTGCTGGTCTGAATTCAGACTGAGAAGTAGTAGTTATTAATTTTCACTCACTAATGCACCCTCCAGCTTAAAGATGGCACAAGCTCCAAGGCGATCTTCGGGTGCCATCTTTCGCCTCCAGCGCCTTTGACGAAATGAGTCTGAGGAGCGCTCATTTCGATGGAATTTCCAGCCAATCAGAGAGGAGAATTCCCATCCCTCTGGGTCACCTTGATCTCTTCTCTGTTTTTAGAAACAGAGACACCTGATGCAAACACTGTACTTAAAGGTGATGGTTGAATGTTACAGCAGAAAATGCATCCACCAACTTTTCTTTATAAAATAAAGATGAGTTTGGTACGGACCTCCACTGCTGCTCCTGCGGGACGTGCAGCTCTCTTTCGAGGTCGAACCAGCCTTCTCCTGCGGTGAACGTGGTACATCTTCTCAGCAGGGACCCAGGATCGAGGTTTCTCATCTGGAGGAATGGTCAATCCATACTCCCAGCCTGTACAGTGCATGCAAACAGAGGCACATATTCTCCTAATTTTTTATTCTGCACTATTTTGCCAGAAATGTTTGCTTGTTTGAGTTTACACACACACATAAAACCTGAATTGCATCCATATCCTAATTCATAGGGTTTAATTTGCTGTTGCTCCACACTTCAGCTTAAACAGCTTCAATTGTTTTTGGAAAGGTGTTCATAAGGTTTAGGATTGTGTTTATGGGAATTTTGACATTTCTTCCAGAAGCCTGGCTCTTAGTTTCAGGTCTAATTAATCCTAAATGTGTACTATCGGATACACCGACTGCAGGCCAGTCGAATTCTCTCACACCAAACTTGCACATCCACATCTTTATGGACCTTGCTTTGTGTAGTGGTGCAGTCATGTTGGAACAGGAAGGGGCCCATCCCCAGGTTGTTCTCACAAAGTTAGGAGAATGAAATTGTCCTAAATGTCTTGGTATACTGAAGCATCAGGAGTTTGACTCTATAGCATTTAATGCTAAAGCTGGAGACCTCTGTGCAGTCTGCACGTCACCCCGCTCTGATTTTACATGGCCTACCTCATGGCCGAGTTGTTTTCATTCACAGGAACTCATTTCATCATGTTGCCTACCACAAACGGTTTATCACAGAATCTTGAAATACACTAACACAAGGTGGTGCATAACTGAAGAGGAAGGAAATTACTGAAATATTTCTTATTTCTATTTACTGAAACCTTATAATAAAAATCCAGTCCAATCCATTACTTCAGAAGTCACCTAATTAGTAAATAATCTAAGTATGTATTCAGCTGTTCTACAAAGGCCTCAGAGGTTAGTGGGAGAACATTAGCAAGTAAACAGTATTATAATGACCAAGAAATACTTCAAACAAGTTAAGGATAAAGTTTGAAGCAGGTTTAGGTTAGAAAACATTCTAGGATTTCAAAATCTCACTGAACACTATCCAACAACAGAGTATGGCACAGCTGCAAACCTAGAGGCCTGTAGTACCCGGAGTAGCTGCAGAAATCCACAGCTCAGGTAGGATAATCTGTTTACAGGACAACTATTAGTCGTGCAACTCAAAAACCTGGTCTTTGTGGACAAGTAGCAAGATGAAAACCATTGTTTAAAGAAAAGCTGCAAGTCGTCCTGTTCGCAGTTTGCTCAAGCCATGTAGTGAACACAGCAAATCATGAGAAAGAAGGTGCTAAGACTAAACAAAACAGAACATCTGGCCAACATGCAAAACACTGATGTAATAAATCATCCCCACAGTGAAACATGGTCATGGCAGCATTATACTGTGGAGATGTTTTTTTTAGCAGAAAGGAAGCTGGTTTGACTTGATGGGAAGCTGGCTGGAGCTGAATAGGGCAATTCTGGAAGAAAACCAGTAAAACATTGCAACACAGACTGGGGTGAAGGTTCAAGTTGACGCAGGACAATCATCCTGAACATACAGCCAGAGCCAAAAACACACCTGAATCAAATAGTAAGGTCACAAGGAAGATTCTGTGGATGCTGCATGCTGAGGTGGTAATTAACACTGAAAAATCAGAGGGATATCCCCCCGCCCCCCAAGGTCTGTAGTACGAGACCCCGTGGTTAGATTAAAGCACATTCATCTTCCCTAATGAAAGTCTAGAACTACTTCCAGCTGAAAATCCCAGTGTATGCTCGTAACATGACTCATTGTGTTCCAGGGGTGTGATTACTTATGCAAGGAAACACGTGAGCATTTCAACCTCCAGTTACACTGAAATAACTGCATCCAGTGCTGCAGCTCTGAAGTAAATTTCTGCACCTTGGTCGTCCACAGCTCTGTTGATGTCCACAGTCCAAGTGTCTTCCCATGTCCAGCCTGCAGGACAGTCGAACTCTGTAGGGTTACGGCTTTTCTCTCCATTCTGTCCAACACAGAAACCACGATAGCCGCATTTTTATATTCATAAATGTGCACGACTTCGTAAGCACTTGAGTAACAGGGAGTAAGAGCATGATGTGTGGGTCTGATTAACATTAACCCATTAAAATTCATGCGTGTATCTCAGTTTGTCAGAGAGACAAAGAGATAAAAGATTATGCATGTTTTGCCATTTGCACATTATTTGCATTGCGCTCGCTCCTCTCACCACATCTGTGAACGGCTCCGAGGCGGCCTTCCACTCTCCACCAGGAAAACGGGTCTCATTCTGGAAGACCTCATCCATAAATTCCGTGTGTCCGGCGTCTGCCTCAGTTAGCAGGCTGAAACAGAGCCCAAACGCATGATGCACTTAATGAAAAATTTTTTTAAAAGGATTTTAAGAAGAATTCAGTGCACTTGGGTCACAATATAATGGGTCTACTTGTGGTAGCTTCAAAAATACAGAACCCCTGAACTTTTGGAAGGGAATGACCATGTGCCATTAGTGAGATGGAAAAATTTGCATGTTTTATTTTCCTCCGGTTAGGATTAACTAAACAGGTTTTCAAGTCCTACTATTAAACTGAGACTTCCTCTTGATACTTCCCCATAGCCTTCTTTTTTCCATATATTCCTGGGTGACTAATCAGTGCGGTGGGGTACAGGTTTGTGAAACATTTCTACGATCTCTTTATAATGTCAAGTATGATTACATGCAGCTGTTTTGTAATTATTGTCTGAAAGTTGAAAGGACGGTTACTAAAAAGTTAAACCACTGGAGTCTAAAGATTGGTTGTTTGAGCTGAAAGAAGATGAACGAGCTGAAAGGAAACCCTACATTCCAGCTCACTAGTACCGTCTGGGACGGTCCCTAAATCATGGTCTGTGGAATGAGAAAAATGTAAACAAGGCAGAGCAAATGTGGCCCACTAACTTCAGTCCTGGTGATTAAAAAGTTTTTCTCTTATTAAACCAAGGCTAGTTTAGACAAACTTCTGCTGCTGTCATATGATTAAATCCAAGTATACTCACGCCTTTTCTGGATCAATGAACCAGTCAGACTCCCACTCCCATCCTCTGGGTGGAATGAAGTACTCTTTCTTCAGCTTCAGTTTTCCCGTCACATCTGAGAATTTATGGCGGCCCACCAGCCCAGTGGTCCCCCAGTTCCCGAAGACTTTAGCCTGGTTTTCATACTGCAGCACAGAAGAAGACATGTAGGCTAAAAACTACTGTTCAAGTATGCATACCCTTCAACTTCTTTACATTTTTTCTCTTTTATGTGATAGAACCAACACAGCGAGCAAAGTTTGTTAAGGGGAGGGAAAAGTTTTCAAAGTTTTTACAAATAAAAATCTGAAAACTGCCATGTAGTTTTTGCCTGTTCTTTACAGAATAGATCTAGCTCAGTCACAGATTCTTAAGTGGACTTAGGTCTGGACTTTGACTGGGTCATTCCAACATGAATATATATTTTATATAAACCATTTTATTGCATCTCTGGCTGTATGTTTACCATCATCACCCTGCTAAAAAGGTGAACCTCAGGCCCAGTCTTTAGCACCCAGATGCAGGTTTTTTCCAGGATTCCTCTATATTGAGCTCTATCTTCCCATCCACTCTGACCATCGTTCTGAAGCATCCAGCATGATTCTGCCACTATTATGCGTCACCGTGAGGATGGTGTGTTCAGGATTATGTGCAGGGTCAGTTTTCCTCCAGTTTCATCCTCCTGTGTTTTAATCTGGTTATGTATTTAATGCTTTCATCCAAAGGGACTTGGAAATGGGGACGTAACAAGGCATCTAATTATTCTAGCCCAGAAAGTTAAATTTTGGTCTCATCTGATCAGAGCACTTTACCAGATCTTTGAGGCAAACCTTTATGACTTTCAAGAGTAGCTCACTTCTTTCCACTCTTCCACTCTAGTCGCCCCATTGACAGATCCTCCATGCTAAGCTTTAAATCTCTGCAGATCCATCCAAAGTTACCATGGACCTTTGACATTGTGCCATACTGCATGTTCAGATGATGGTCTGAACAGTGCTTAGTGGCTTTATAGCTTGGGATTTTGTTTTATAAACCAACTCTGCTTTAAACCTTTTCAAAAACATTTTCCTAGTATACACACAGAAGGTCTATTTTCTAATTGGGTGACAACTGAAGGACGTTGGTTGCACTATTTAGCAGCATTAAATTAAAGTGGGCTGAAAACATTTTTTCAGATTTAATTTCTAAAAAAATCTTGAAAAGTGCAAGTGTTGTTGAGGCACTATAAGTATATTAACTGACAAAGTAAACTACTTCCAAGCTGGGGGAAACCTTAAGTTAAAAGCTTTATAAAAAAAAAAAAAAAAACCTTCATAAAAATTTGTTTTGGGGTCTCATACCAGTTCAGCAAACACACTGAAGGTTCCTTCTGAGAATGCGTTGAACATTTTCTCATGTGCAGAGAGGCCAAACCACATGTTGACCCTTATCTGGACTGGCACCTTCAAGCCTTCGGTCTTATCCATGGGGTACTGGGGGGATAAACACCAACAATCCAATAATCTGATAAAGAAACTAGCAGTTCAAGACATCTAATGGCATATTCTGGTTCAACAGAGTCACAAACAGCTTTAACTCATTTCTTTCTCTCTTTTTTGACAAATGTACCTTTAGAAAGATGGTCTGAGTCTTGCCACAGTGCTGCCCGCAGGCCTGGTCGCTGTAAGAGGAATAGAGGATCTGGTGAGCCGGAATACGACTGTAGGCCACCCTCTTCTCACCCCGCAGCATCCAGATGACCACGTCAGGCATGCTGTTCTGAGGCTGAAAACAAGGAGAACATTGCCTTGTAAGTGTATTTTTGCAAATATGCCACAGAAATACATCAGATTTTTTAAACAATCCCTAAATGTCAGCTGGAAACCGGACTGAAAATCTCCAGTCCACTTCCTGTATTTTTACCTCCTCGGCGAGCTGACTGAGTTTGTCCACCCAGGCTTCTATGTCCGGCAGAGTGTCTGGGATTTCTCTGGCCTCCTCTCTCATGCGTCTTGCGGCATGCTTGACGGATGTTAGAGCGCCGTCTCGCAGTTTCTTGATTTGGATGTCCAGAGATGTCAGGTTGGAGCGGCCCTCCAGCTCAGGTGTAGGGAAACTCAAGGAGAACACACACAATCATAGTCAAAAAATTTAATTATTCAGACACTCTTGCATATCGATACATCTGGTCTTGTAAATTTTTGGTCGTTTGGTTTCTGTGGTCTGTGTCTGTGGTCCTTCAAGCTGGGGAGAGGGCAAGGCTAAGTAGATAACAGGAAGGCTGGACAGTAAAAACAGCATAGCGGCTCCGTTTTACTCTATTGAGCTTTTAACCTTTTGCATAACAAGCTGAAATTGGAAATGATGGCAGCCTTTTAGCAATCTCTGGGTTAAGCTAAGGCTCTCTCTCTAGAACATACACAAAGATGTTTTAGCTCTAGATGTTTTAGCTTAACCGCTGTTATAGATTAAGAATCAGGAGACTTGCTCTCTCCCATGAGATGACCTCTCCTCCTAATATAATTAATGATGGTGGGAAGTCTAAAATCAAATATTTTGTAGGTAGGTAGGTACCTGTCAAGGTGTTCAATCAACTGATCGAGTAACTTCATCCACACCTCTGTGAGTTGGTTGTCGGAGACTTTAGCCAGTATGGCGGTTTTAAAGGCATCCAGGTTGATTTGCTAAAATAGCAAACGCATTAAACTAATAAGCTCCCTCTCACAGATACTGTCAGCTGAACTGTAATGCATATTAAGTTTCCATAAAAGAAATGTATTGTCTTAATTATTTTTAGTTATTTTAGATACTACCAGGTGGCGTGTAATGTAGAGGATGATGTTGACAGTATCGAGGCGGTGACTGATGTCCTCCCAGAAGGACGTGAGCACAACCACTGGTTTAGTGTTTGCCCAGGGCAGGTAGTAGTATTGGTTACCTGGAAAAAACAATTTAACTTAAAGTGAGGCGAGGCTCTGAAACATGCAGTTCAAAGAGCTTTAGATTCAGAATCACATCAGTATGTCTCATACAAGGAAGATTTTATTCACTTACCATCAAACACAGCACAGCTGTACCGAGTGGTGGAGGCTAGGGGTTTGCAGGTGGTGTCAAGTTTGTTGCCATAGTTACCAATGCTGACCTCAAACAGGACCGGTTCACCAGGTTCCTGAATCATGGAGGCGCTGTGGAAGACTGCACACAGACAGTATTTCCTTCTCCTTTGGTACTTCTAAAGAGGCACAAAATACAGTATTTTAACTTTGTCAGATTAAATACTAGTCATCATGTAAAGGTTTGTTCAAATAATGGGGACATTTTGATGGAGACCAGAATAGGACAATTTTCAGTTTGATACTAAAAAAATCCAATACTGTTTTTCAGTCATTGATTGCACTATAACTAAGCGCTAATGGACTAAGCTAACAACGCTCTTTGGTGTGGAAGTTAAAATGTTCCACTAGCTATCAGAGGTGAATAAAAACTGAAGGACAAAAGGTGCAAGAAGATACTTTAAATCAGACTACTTTCTTGCCCAAAAGGAACGTCACTGTGCATGGAGTCAATCGGTTTTAACGGAACTCGCCAGAGTGTTTTTCTAGCTAAAAGCTTTGAGACTGAATGAGAGGATGGCAAGTACAGGTGTTCATTAGGGAGTCACGGGGTCAGGCTGAACCATCGGATGCAACAGAGGGAGGCAAACTGGGACAAAGATGCTGGTTGGTGCGTTCATGGGTTGGTGATGCCATCTTGTGTTCTCACTGATCCCCAAGAGGCCTGCTCTCAAAGCCATTGATTCTCTAGCCTGTATCTTGACTAAAGGCTTTAAAACAGAGTGGTGGTGTAATAGGGTCCTTCACATATACCACATGGGAGCAGCGGCATTAGATACATCTGCAGTCAATCTCTGGCTTGAGGCGACTGTTGCTCGTGATGGTTGAGCTCAGGTAAATGAAAGCTCTAACAAACACCACATTATCTCAGCCAACTTCCAATCGGAGGACATGGTGTGGTCCACCTGGTTGGAAAGTTGCTCTGTTTTACCATTATGAGCTTTAAACTTCGGTCTGATAGGGAACATGTTGGATTTAGAAATGTTGGCAAAATCTTAGAGTTAGGGTAAGAGTTTAAATTCTCTGACGAATGCGTTTACACTCAACATTTTGTTATTTTTGTCCATTTCTTACTGACAGTGGGATATCCCTTTTGATCCTAACCAATTAATAAGTGCAAGATAATAAGTGAAATATTTCCACTGCTGTTAATTGTTAATTATAGTTCTTAAAGAGAAACCATAAATTGACTGAAATTAGTATCAGGAGCTCAAAGCTTTAAAAACCAGACACTGGAAATATTTCTAAGTTCTAATGAGCTCATCTTAAACCACATGCTTGCAATGTAGGATTACTAATACTTGGTAACACCTAGCTGACAAACAGCCACAGTACCTGGACCACAAGGATGTCATCACTGTGGATACTGTCAACTGTTTTATCAGCTTTCCCTTCCAGCTTAGTGGAGAGCTCTACCAGTATCCTGCCCCTGTAGGCCACTCCTTCTCCCTGTGGTGAACACAAATTATAAAAAACTCAAAAAAAAAAAAGTCAAGGTCAAATGAACGTAACTGTTCTACTACCTCGCCAAGATTTAGAGCCTCGTAGGGGTCTGGGAGGCCCGTGAACTCTCTAGGACTGCCGTACAGGTTGATGTAGCAGGGCCCAAACACAGGCAGGAAACCCACCTCTGATTCTCCAGACTCAGCTGGAACAATGGGAACAGAGTTAATCTCTGTATAAACTTATTGAGCAAAGCTCTCATTGTTAGTAGGTCACACTGTGAAAGCAGGCGGCACAAACTAAAGTAATTGGGTGGTGTGAGATAAACACTTGAATCTGATCAATTAGGTCAAAACAGAATAGAGAAAGCTGTTTTAGCACTTTGCACAAACTCTACTTCATCACAATTAGGCATGGGCCGGTTACCAGCATCAAGATATACCAAGGTTTCAAAAGGTTATTGTTTTTAAAATTTTTCAACATACTGCTTCTTTAGTTTCAAGTTCAGCCCTCCATAAAGATTCAGGCCTTATTGGCCCGGCGCCCTTAAAGGAGTCAAATCTCAAGGTTACCAAATGGATGTATTGTGACCGAGTCATCCATTTCAATCTAATTTAGCAATTATGAACCTTATGGTCCATGTGTTGCAATCTTTATGTAATGTTTTCATAGAAGTTAGTTTTATGGTTATTAAACAGGGTGACACTTGTTTAACATTTCAGTAAAACTCTTAGAAAACTGAACTGTGCAGGATTGTCTCGAACTGACAGACCTTCAGTTTACAAATTTCATGTTCAGCATTGTAGGCTCCAGTATCAGTGAAATACAGCTAGATGCCGTTTCTTTTTCAGTTTTTAGTTATTTTTTTAAAATTGTATCTCTCTAGGCTTACAGGTAAATACAGCCCATTAGTTTTCTGTAGCTCAGTGTACCTGGCCTTTACCACTTACTCTTTGAAACCCTCATTCCTTCTTTCCCATAAAGGTTTGGAGCTAATCCATCTTTTCATGTGATTGTCCACAAGGTGTGTCCACCAAAACGTTCCTGTCCTGCCTGCCTGGATTCTCAGGTTTGATTCTTCCAAAGGGCATCCTCTCCTCTTGTTCCTAAACACAACATCACTTAATGTCCTTTTATCTTATGTACCATTGTGATACAAGTTTTATTTGGCTGTATGGGGCATTAGACAGACATAGTATCGCCTGTTTCTGCACACTGCTGGTCAGCTGGCTACAAGATGGCTCCAACACCATTCCCTTGCTTATAAGCAGAACAAATTTCACTGCTTGGGAACATTTCCTGTCGTTAAAAACACAGAGTCAAGGTGAGGAAGGAGAAGGAGCACCATGCACCACTGTTATTAAAGTAATGTAATTTACCACAGGTGCAAGCTATCAGCAGCATGGCTGTTGAGCATCAGCCTGCAGGCTAGCCACCCAACTAACCAGTGTTTTTGCTGAAGTCCATCCATTAAATCCAAATACTTGTCAGGACTCTGTGTTGGTGGGCAGTGAATGTGTGTGTGTGTGTGTGTGTCTTTCTTTCCATCCTCTGCTCTAGAGCGTTTCCTGGCAGGTGCTGCTAATCAGAGCCTAATCACTGGCCTTCTTAAGGAGCTGAGACCAGGAGGGAGACGTCACCCTGTTGCTACATTTTTGTGAACTTGCCTGATGGTTTTAAGGCTCCTGTTTTCTGAGCGAGCTTCAAAGTTTGGTTCCTCATCTCCCTCCATCTCAGAGGAAAAGACTAACCTCCCCAGCTTAACCACTACCGGTCTGGCTAGAAGATCCTGTCTCCTGCTGTCATTGCCTGGGTCCCTGTCTCGCCTTGTTCTTTCATAAAGAAATTATTCTGTTAAAACGCTGTCCTGAATCTGTGGTTGTGTTCTCCTCAGAGTTTAAAGAAACGCTACATTATGACAGAACGGGCTGACCAAGATAACTCTGAGGCATCCCATCAGGGCATTCTTTTAGGGCAGCATCAGGCTACACTTCAATCATTGTCCCAACAGCAAACTGATATTCAACAAACAGTAAATCTCATGGCTCATCAGCTTCAAGCAGTGTTTTCCTCGCTCTCCGCTAACAGTACTCCCTCTGCTCTTCCTCTAGCTCCGGCGCCGCCCAGTCCGGTCCAGTCACGGGCGGTAAGCCGAGAAATCCTCCCACCACCTCCCGAGTCTTTTTCTGGAGATTTGAGTAAGAGTAGAGGGTTTCTTCTTCAATGCACACTTGTTTTCTACCGATCCCCATGCTCATTCCCTGACAACGCCAGTAAAAGATCTTATATCTTATCTTGGCAAATATCTTATCTTGGCAACTAGAAGACCTTATCCACCAAGCACAACAAGTTGAACCTGACCCAGGTGGAGGCCCGCCTGGCTGCCTTTACGTTCCTGAGACTGTTAGATCCAGAGTGTTACAGTGGGACCATTCTTCTAAGTTTTGGGTTCTTTCGCCGTTATTTTTGGTGGCCTTCTTTAAATAAAGACACCGCAGAGTTTGTTTCAGCCTGTGCTAGTTGGGCTAGAAACAAACCTTCTCATCAACCCCCTGCAGGTCTTCTTCAACCTATAGCTGTTCCTAATCGTCCATGGTCGCACATAGCCTTGGACTTTGTTACCGGACTTCCCCCATCCAGAAATAAGACAGTCATTCTGTCAATCATTGACCAATTCTCTAAGGCTTGCCACTTAGTAGCTCTCACCAAGCTCCCCTCTGCCTCCGAGACAGCTAGACTCCTGGTAAACCATGTGTTCAGGTTACATGGTATTCCCACAGAGATTCTCTCTGATCGAGGTCCTCAGTTTATCCCTCAGGTCTGGAGGGATTTCTGTGCATCTTTTCCCAGATCCCAGACCTCTTCTGGTCATCACCCCCAGACCAACGGGCAGTGTGAGAGGCTCAACCAGGAGCTTGAGAGCACCCTTCGTTGTTTGTGTAATAATCCCACCTCTTGGAGTAAACATTTACCTTGGGTTGAATTTGCTCACAACAGTCACATATCTGCTGCATCTGGCTTCTCGCCTTTTGAGGCTTCTATTGGTTTTCAGCCCTCCCTCCTTCCTGTTTCTTTACCCGACCCCATTCTTCCATCTGTCCGGAATCACATGTTGACCTGTAGGAGAATCTGGGACCAAACTAAGACCAGCCTCCAACGCACTGCTGCTCAAAACAAGAGGTATGCCGATAAGAAGACAAGACTTGCCCCCACTTATTCCCCGGGACAAGAGGTCTGGCTCCCAGATTTTTGGGTCCCTTCAAGGTTGACTCCATCATCAGTCCCACCACCGTCCGTTTGCGGTTACCATCCCATTATCGTGTCCACCCCATATTCCACGTGTCCCAGATTAAACCAGTCTTGTCTAGTCCTTTGTGCCCTCCTTCCAGACCCCCTCCACCCACCCGGGACATTGATGACCACCCTGCCTTTACTGTCCGCCGCATTGTTGACTCCCGGCGCAGGGGTCGTGGCGTCCAGTATTTGGTGGACTGGGAGGGGTACGGCCCTGAAGCTCGTCTTTGGTTTTCTCGCAGTTTCAGTTTGGACCCCTCTCTCATCACGGATTTTGAGAGGTTGTCTGCTCCTTCCACTAGTAGGCCGCCAGGAGACGCCCGTTGAGGGGGAGGTAATGTCAGGACTCTGTGTCGCTGTCCTGAATCTGTGGTTGTGTTCTCCTCAGAGTTTAAAGAAACGCTACATTATGACAATACTAAAATTTTATTTGCAACTGTAATAATAAACATGTATATTACATTAAAAGTAGTCTGGATAATTGTTGCTTTCCCATCTTAAATATACTCTGTTTATGTTCGACTCTTGTTCTAATCTTTATGAAACTACTGTGAAACCATAATTTTGTGAAAATGTCATACCGGCCCATGGCTAATCATAATTGTTGCCATGCTTAATGCACATTGCATGCAACAGACAACAACAAAAAGCACAGATAAACCTTTAAATGACGGCATTTCCCGATTTTCTGCATGTTCCTCTATTCCAAAAGAACAAAAAGGACAATTTAAAATACTACTACTTAGGTTGTAAACTTCTACTCCACACTTTTTACACTCATTTAAAATCTAAAATTCATACCTTCTATTTCGCCACCAGAGGAGGCAATCTGGGTCAGGTTCAGGTATGTGGTGCCAACAGCATCATTTCCTGTCATACGATCCCTGCAGACAAACAATTTCATGACACACATTTCATTATCCCTGCATGTACAAATACTACAATCATAGTCCATTGTTCTGCTTGCTTTCCTAAAACATACAAATTATTTCCACTTTTTGTTGTTTTGAGTCTAGAAGTTTCTTTCCCTGGCATCAAATTGTGCTGGAATTTAAATGTGTTAACGCGCTCTGAAAGGCCATGTCGTTTCTCCAACCTTTTCCTCTTGTGCTCATTTCCCTCTGGCCTTCCTGAACCCAAGTAATGTGAGTGCATGAAACTGTGTGATGAAATTAACTGAGCACAGTCAACAGAACATGTTATTGAGGGAAAGGGAAGGGCCACCACAGTCTGAGTCACTAACCTGCATTATTCTCAAGAGGTTGGTGTTGGGCCATGTTCATGTGCACACACACACACGTGCACACGCACTCTCACACACCTACGGGTGCACACACACACGTGCACACACACATGCAGAAGGTAGCTGACCAGACTGCAGAAACATGGAGGCACATTTTTCCCAGCTGAAATGAACTCTAACAGAACAATGCCCTGCTGCACCCCCTGCTTTAAAAAAAAAAAACAAACCAAAAAAAAGGTACCTACCAGTCATATACCGTCAGCTTGACACGCTCGCACATGGATGGGAACTACAGTAAAGACAAAACAGTCATTTCCATGCAACCTTTCTATGCATCTTTACAAGCTCAGGACTAATTACCTTGACTTGAAGGTTCAAAACTTGGTTCCACTCCGGATTTGCATTCTTCTCAATGATCTGAGTGCACAACTGGAAACACAGAAAATCCATTGTTAGCCTCTGCAGTTACAGTAACATTTTAAGGCTTTATGCTTCTTTATTAAGGACTTTAGCTAAGATGACATAAGTTGAAACCTTTTTGCCAGCAAAACAAGCCTCTAGAAAAGGATCCACCAGGTTCTTCTTATTTTCCTCTCCTCCAAAGATCCCTTTCAGTGTCTGGACAAATGCATCATCCACTAAAGAAGAGAAAATTATGAATTATTTGGTCATGTTTTATCAGACAGAGGACCAAAATATGAGAGTTTAATCTTACTCTGGGGAATGTCCTCGGCTCTGAACACCTTTAATGACAGGGTGGCCCATCGCAGAGTTACACCTGCAGGCAGCAGCAGGTTGCTCTCTATATCATCCTGGTCATCATTAGAATCCCTCTTCTCCACCTACAGTTGTCAGAATATAGTATATATGAGACTATAATACAGTATATAAGACTTCATGAATGGAAAATGAGAACAAATTCTGTGTATTTGTAAGTGAAATTGGGAATGGGAGCAGGGTCAGTATATGTATGAATGGAGCTGTGGTACCGGAGGCTCGTCTCCTGCGCCGACAGCAAAGAGGCTGACTTTCAGGTAGCCTTTAGCACCAGAGCTGGAGTCATCTGGGTCATTCAACAGGAGCCACTTCCTCATCACGCAATGGGCTGCATAATGACCACAAATATAAACGGGACACAAATAACATACATTCACTAACCACTTTATTAGGTATGCTTTTTCAGTACCAGTTGGACCTGGTTTGCTTTCAGAACTGTCTTAATTCTTCATGGCAACAAGCTGAGTAAGATTCTACAAGCTGTCGGAAACATTCCTCAGTTGTTTTAGTCCACACTGACATAATGTCACACAGTTGCTGCAGATTCATGATGCAAAGCTCCCATTCCATCACAAATGTGCTCTATTAGATGGAAATCTGGTGACTGTGGAGGCCACTAGAGTACAGTGAACCCACTGCCATGTTCAGGAAACCAGTTGAAAGCACTTGAGATATGAGAGATGGCGCATTTCCCTGGTGGATAATGTACCCATCTTCTGCCACCAGAAGACTGTTTTGTGGATGAGCAAAACTACACTGAGATGGACAAAGACAGGAAAGACTGAATTATGGCAGTGTAGAAGATGACCAGCAGCTCCTGTGGAAGGTTGTACTTCTTGAGTTGCCTCAGGAAGTACAGTCCCTGCTGGGCCTTCTTCTTAACATTGTCTTTTATGTGAGGACCATCTCAGGTTTCACGAAATGGTGGTTCCAAGGAACCAGAAGTGGTTCACAGCAGACACAGTGTTGCTGAGGATGGTGAGTGGGGTATGTAGGGGTGGTGTTCTCTGAAAGTCCACCATCATCTCCACAGTCTTGAGTGGGTTAAGTTCCAGGTGGTTCTGACCACACCAGTGTACAGCCGATCCACTCCTGTCTGTATACAGACCCATCTCTGTCCTGGATGTGTCCAATTACAGTAGTGTCATCTGCAAACTTCAGGAGATTCACAGATGGGTCCACTGAGGTGCAGTCACCCTGGGGGGCACAAGTGCTGATGGTTCTTGTGCAGGAGAAAATGCTCCCCAGCCTCACCTGCTGCTGCTCCTTTAGGAAGCTGGTGATCCACTGACAGGTGGAGGCCGGGACTTTGAGCTGGATGAGCTTCTGGTGGAGGATGTCTGGGTTGATGGTGTTGAAGGCTGAGCAGAAGTCCACAAACAGGATCCTGGCGTACATCCCTGGGTGGTTGAGGTGTTGCAGGATGAAGTGTAGTCCTAAGTTGCATCATCTGCCAACCTGTTTGCCCGGTAGACAAACTGCAGAGGGTCCAGCAGGGGGCCTGTGATTCCCTTCAGGTGCTTCGACAACAGTCGCTCAAAGGATTTCATGACCACAGACGTCAGAGCAACAGACCTGTAGTCATTTAATCCTGTGATGGTGGGTTTCTTGGGTACTGGGATGATGGTGGAGTGTTTGAAGCTGGTGGGAACCTCACACAGCTCCGGTGACTTATTGAAGACCTCAGTGAAGATGGGTGCCAGTTACTTGGCACAGGCTTTCAGGCATGACAGGAGACATCATCAGGTCCTGAGGCCTTCCTTGTTTTCAGGTGTTGAAAGAGCCCATTTATGTTTAGCGTAACTTCTGACTGTTGCACATGAAATTGAGACTCAGACCAGGCAATGTTTTTCCAATCAGTTATTGCCCAGTCTGTGTAAACTGCTGCCTTAATTTCCTGTACTTAGCTGACAAGAGCTGCACCCAGTGTCTATTGGTGGATAGGCCGTTTCAAAACTGTTGTCTCATTTTAAAAATCAGTCTGCCCATTCTCCTCCGACATCAGAGAGACATTCTCATCAACATTGCTGGTTTTTCACTGGATACCATCTCCTCCTTGAACTAGTCTGTATACCTGACCAATAGTTGTGTAAAAATCTCAGATTTGCAATTTCTGAAATACTCAGACCAGCCTGTCTGCCACCAACAACTACGCTACATTCAAAGCCACTTCCCCTTTTTCTACTGACTGATCCTCGCTTTGAACTACAGCAAGTCATCTTCACCATATTAATTTGAAACCTACTCTAATTATCTAAAACCATTGCCAGTTTTCATAAAGTTGATATGGCTCCATCACTAATCCAACATATAAATCAGAGTTTAATATTTTGAAGAGTATCTTTATTTTAAAAGCATGGGCAAATACTTTTTGTCACTGTTTAAGCCCATAAGGAATTTGAATTATTTAGTTTTAACGTCGCCTATAAAAGACTAAGCTGTGTTTCCATAAGGTTCTGTGAATTTTAGTTTGAAAGTCCACGTGTACACCTTCCTTTTTGGTGCATATTTGTTCAATATCTCCTGTTGTCATGGTGACCCCCGCCCTTCTGGGATGCCGGTGGGAAGGGCAGAGTGTTAGGCATAGCGCTATGATACAAAGCAATGACATCAGCTGGAGTCTGTGGTCACAAACAGATCAGGGAAACTTGAGGATTGTCCAGGCTCTAACTAATTTTAAAGACATGATGAGCAGAGTCTGATGCCGATAGCATGTTGAGGATGGCCCACAAGCATTGAATGAAGTTGAACAACCAGCATTATGGATTTAAACAGACCTTGCTGGATCAACTAAAACAAAACATTCATACACCCCATGCAAATGTCTGCACAAATGACCGTAGTTTATGTCTGATAAGCAGTGGCAAGAGCTGGCGTACTTTCATGGAGATTTTCATATTTGTACCTCTGAGATGTGTAAAAAACTATTTTAAAATAACTTACAAATTTAAACTTTATAAGAGTCAGACTCAAAATCCGTTTCTGTCTATTGACAGAAATTAACTCCTACAGCAATGACGGCCACGTGTCTGAAAGACGACAAACTTTCCTACGAGATGCTAAAAATCATGCATGTACTGCAAAATCTGCACACATCTGCTCTCAGTTCATTGCACCTATTAGTTCCTCTCTCTGAGAAACATTTCATTACAAGCAGAACCCTACACTGTCAATAACATTAATGGAAAAAACTGTGTTGCAGATACAGATTTAAAAACCTGCATAAATTACTCCAAAAGCCAAGCTTGACTGACAGATTTCAAATTTCATATTCCAAATGACAGACTCCTTAAAAAAATAAATGGCTTGTGTGAACTTACCTGGTTCATCATAAACATAACCAACATCCAGCTGTGTGTAGAAACAAGGAGAGGTCAGGTCGACTCAGACAAGCACATACATAAACAGTTCACAGTTGGTGGACACAACATTTACCATGAATTCTCCCATGAGACTGTCGGCCCTCAGTGAATATGAATTATAGACCTATAAATAAAGATGTAACAATCAGGGTTTATACTGGACCATGCTGAAACAGAACCACAACATTTACATGTGCTGTACTAACCCGGAAACTGATGTTCTGTTCAAACAAATCCGATGGCAGCATATGAACGTTGTAGAAGAACATCTGCAGGAAGTCAATGAACAATCACATGAGGATTAGGAAGAGCTCCAGCAGAACAAATCAAAGGAACCCTTTAAACTGGTGTTTCTACATTAGACAGTAGAAAGACAACACCTCATCAAAAAACGGGTTATTTCCCTTCTTTATCCTCGTCCTGTGGGTCTGTCCACACACATGAACCTTCACCACAGGTTTGATGTTGTTTCCAGACAACTGACGGGCTTCGATGACCCGAACACGGATCTGGAAGACACACACTGTGGATCAGTTCCATGCAATGTACTGCATCCATTGGTCTTCTAAACCTAGCATAACAAAGGGACTACAGAGAGCAAAAGCAGCTAAATCCAGACACGTAGACAAGTTCACACCATTACACCTACTGACATTTTTTAAGTTTACTAAAATCACTAAACATTTGCATCTTGATGAAACACCCAAAAAACGCTGCATTTCTGTAGTAAAATTCCTAAATTGTATTATCCTTATAGGATGTGAGACCAGATTCTGGGAGAAAGGATTCAGAGGTTTTCCAGACTGAAAAAGCCACTTCTGCACATTATATTGTTTGATTAAATCAGTAATCTAACTGAAGCATCTTTTTAATTCATACTTTGCTTTTTCAGTTAATCAAAGCTTCTAATAACTTCTAATTAATTATATATGACTTTCTGTTTCCCTGGGGTTTGAGAACAGCATGACAGAGACCCCTTTCTATTGGCTACTGGCCACAAAGCCAGATGAGGACCCACACAGTGAGTAGGACGGTGACCGAGGTAAATCTCCAAGGCTCACTGCAAAGACTGGCTTCTTGAGGTCTCCAAATCACTGTTAAGTATGGTGGAGGATCTGTAATGCTGTGGGCCCATTTCTCATCCATAGGCCCTGGGGTCCTGTGAGAGTCCATGGCATAATGCTAGGACATTCTAGATATAAACCTGGTGGAACATTCAGCAGGATAATGATGCAAAACATGCAGTCAAATATTTCTTAATCTAGGATTCTTCCCCCTTTGAATAAATGAATTTAAGTAAAAGGTTTGAAGTTAAAAGGTCTTCTACATTTTTCGATATAGATTTATGCTACTGCAATAAACTAGACATATTTAAAGGAGTTTATGCATTTTAATTTTAACTCATCTAAAATTGTTGCCGAAATTGCTATTAAGAAATAAAATGATCATAATGACCTGGAAGTCCTGAGGTTTATTCACGAGTCTGTGGCGACTCTGTGCCCGGGTCAGCCTCTGGCGAACACCGACAGCCTGGCCAGAGGATGAAGGGACTCCTGCTGAGCCACTTGGGCCCACGTCTGGAACAGTCTCACTCCCCTCCTGATCCCCACCTCCTCCTAAGCAAGAGACCTGAGATTCAGCAAACTAAATCCAGTTGACTACAGTTTTGTGCGGTAATATTCCACTATGAAATAAACATACCAGCGTCCACTGTAGCGTTTTCATCTGGAGGATTGTTGGGGTTGGGTGCAGCATTGGCTGGAGGGTCATAGGCCACCACCATATCTATTGTCGCCTAGAAAGAAAATAGAACCTGGTCATTTTTGTTTTATTCATAAAGAGCCAGGCTTTCCTCTTTATTAAAAGGTTTAATTTTGCTTTTAAGCAATGACACTCACTCCAATCCCCTGTCCGTTTTCATTGACCAGCGGAACATTCTTGGATGGCAGAGATCTCACCTTTCCAGAGGAAAGGTCTCTAAGAGAAACTTTAGCAGACCCAATAAATCTAAAAAGCAACAAAGAACAGCCATTCGTAATTACAAACAGAAAATGTTTTCACACCATCATGCAGAAAACATCTGGTAAAAGTCAAAGTGCCAATTTCACTGATTTTATTGGGTAACATGCATACTGCTGACTGCTTAGGTGTAGTCAGTCAGGTTATCTGTGCTCATACTCCAGACCACAGGTAGATGCAATGCTCTGTGTGCTCAGCTGAAGTCATGTTCACAGAAAGACCACAGAGAAGGGAACCACCCAGAGCTAACAAGCCTGGTCTGCACAAACACAAAATGCACCCAATGAGGAACATCGTTTCATTCCTCAGCATCACTCTCGTTAGGCTAGTTTGTTCATTTGTCATTTCAACAGCAGCTCGGATTGGTGGTGTGGAAGTGTTACTGCAGGTGTTAAGACTTTATTGCAGAATTAAAATCATAATGCAGGTACATCACAAATAATTTTAATCTTAAGCCTTAAGACTCGGGTGGGAGGTTCACCTTCCAGGACAAAGACCCAAAACATACAGCCAGAGCTACAATGGGATGGATTAGATCAAAATATATTCACATGCTCACCCAAAGTCCAGACCTAAATCCCAATGGGAATCTGTGGCAAGACCTAAAATTTCCACCCATCCTGACTGATTTGAGCCATTCTAGGTACAAGAAACACAGATATTCACCAATGTGTGTCGGTTTATTACATTCAATAACAAAAAATACAGAATTTGTAGTTTCAACGTGAAGAAATGCAAATGAATACCTTTAGAAGACACCGTTAGCCACTTTCCAGTAACGACCTTGCCTAATTTGTCCCTTATGATGAATTGCTATATCAACTCTGTCACACAGTTAAAATCTGCATTGCTTAATGGGCTTTAAGCTCAAATAAAACATCCTTGCCGTGTACAAAGCAAAAATGTGTCAAACACAGTGAGAACTGATAAAAAGGAGCTAAAAGCCAACTTTGGAAGACAAAAACTATCTGAACCTGTTGCCCTGTGGGTGGAGTGCAGTTTCCTGTGTTGTGCCCAGAATAAACTTTGAAGATGTACACATAAAATCAAACTATATCTTGTTTGCTCAGACTAAGTAAATTTAAACTTTGGCAGCACTCCTAATAGGAGGAATGTTTGGGGAAAAGAGTAACACCACAGTCACACACAGCTGGGTGGAAATTCGAACTGCAGGCTCCTACAGCACACCACCATAAAAATACCTACCAGTAGGGCTGCAAGACTACTGGCCAGCAGTCTTCTCTGATTATTTCAGAAGCAGCTGATCTGCGGGGATCTTTTGTGCACAAGCATTTCAAGTTTACAGAGATTTGTCTGAAAAACAGAATGTCCAGTAAGCCGCAGTTGCATGGATTAAAATGTTTTGTTCATGTCAGAAAACAATGGGTAGATTTGGGTAGTTTGAGATGATAGACGGGTAACAACTCACCACAACCAAGGTGTGCAAAATACCATCTATGAACACACAACAGGTTGAACCTTGAAACTGATGGGCTACAGCAGCAGAAGACAACACCGGGTCCAAGCCTGTCAGCCATGAACAGTAAACTACAAATTCCACACACTCACCAAAACTGAAAAATACCAGAAAGGAAAAATGTTCCCTGGTCCAATGACTCTTTATTTTAATAGCCGATAGTAGGGTCATTATTTGGCATAAACATCCGCTGAGGCTACTTCTGTCAATGCATCACGTCACAAAACCTAAATCTTCTTAAACTGGTTTCTTGGACTTGACAACAGGTTTAGTGTCCTCAAACTGCCTCCACAGTCACCAGCTCTCAGTCCAATAAAGCACCTCTGTGATGCTTTTTAACAGGATTCACATCGATGTGCACCAGTTGTGTGATCATGTCAAAAATGAACAAAGGTCCCCCATGAATGACTACAACACCTTGTTGAATCTGTGCTGCAAAGAGTTGAGGCAGTGCTGAATAAAAAAGTGACTCCATTCTGATTCTAGCAAGGTGTACCTAACAGTGGCTGGAGAATGCAACAGTTTTATTGTAAAAAAAAACAAAAAAAAAAACTGTTTTTCTAAACTTGAGGAGGAGCGGCCTCAAGCTGGAAAGAAAAATGCTCCAGAATCCCTTTAAAATGGAGTCTGAGTCATAATGTCAACAGGATTTTATGAGGAAGGAGCTTTAGGCAGATGATGCCCTTGCAGAGCTCAGTCACTAGTTTTCCATTAAGGGGAACACGTAGGTCACTGGCCTCACTGGGAACTGGTCTGGATTGTAAGATATTCCATGTATTCAGCTATTTTCTGCTACACTGCATTCAGATAGAAACGTTCACTTATTAAATGCAGATTAAGTTCCCTGTGTATCCAACCATGACTAACAAACACCAGCATTAGGATTAAGGCAAATTATTACAATTCTCTTCCGAACAGAGAGTGAACAGTTTAGGGAGCACATGCTGGGACAATGAACTTCCTTTGTAAATATCCAGTGGCTAAATTAGGCTTTGAGTCTTTTGTTGAGCTGTAGCGAGTCACAGAGAGAAATATGAGCAGGATATAATAGTTCTACCTTTGTCAACAAGTTGATTATTTGTATTTAACCGACAAATGGCAGTACTAACTTTAATAGGCTGGATAGTCCCCAAAAGATACGTTACACCAACTTTGAAGCCCACCTACTTTAACTTCAGATCAACGTTTCCAGCAAAAACTGAATCATCTGGGAAAAAACAAAACAAACAAATGACTCATATTTCTCCAACTATCCCTTTATCACAGGTCAAAGCCCTCATTTGTTTCACTACCTTACAGACACTGGCAGCATATCTCTCCATGCAGAATGAACTAATGGTGGGTACTAACCCAGGGTATTAATGCCATCAGCCAAACTAAAAACAGTTTCACTGTAATGTGGCTAATTGCAAAAACTTAACAGTTCAAGTAATACCAGGACTTCTACAGTGAGTGTTTCAGGCATTTTAAACCCTGGACCCACAACTCTACCCTAACCCATAACCCTCTACCTAAAGAGACAGTTTCCTCCATTTAAAAAAGGTCCAATACAATTCCAGTCAAAATTGCTGCAATACCCATGGCATGCCGGTAGGTGGCGAGACAGATGTTACAATTTCAGGAGATCCAGATCAGCGCTATGCAAAACATTCTCCCAAAGACACTGTACGGAGCTTGTTGTGTATAACTTTACGTTACTTAAATTAAACATGCAATATTTTAATGAAAAAGTCTAACTTTTGTACGAAAGGAATCTGTAAATCATCGTCGATCCAAAAACCTTTTAAAACTCAACTTTATTTCTATAGCACTTTAAAATACAACTCAGTTGGCCAAATGGCTTTACACACCCATGGAAAAAAAAAAACAACAAAACATCAAGCAATTAAAACAATAAAAGCAAAAAAACAATAAAACCAGTAAAACAGAGCAGATAGATAAAAAAACAAAACAATGATAAAGCGACAAATCCCAACATTTTAAACTGCGTTTAAAGCCAAAGAGGGCTCTGAACTCTGTCTTCGGAGCGACTAATAAAAACTGATCTGCCGACCTGAGTGAATGAGAGGGAGCGTGCAGATGAAGCAGGTGTGACAGATACTGGGAAGAAGGCCATGGAGACATTTTAAAGCAAATAAAAGCATTTTAAAGTCAATTTGAATGCGAATGAGTAGAATTGCTGCTACATCTGGAGAAATTTTTGTTTTTGGTACCATTTTTTACTGGTACCAAAAAAAAAATTCTCCAGTTGTACTAGCAACAGCATTTTGGACCAGCTGTAGTCAAACTTTTGTTAAGCCCAACGTAGTGCATTGCAGTAATCTAAACTAGTTGTAATGAAAGCATGGATTAAATTCTCAAAACGATGCCGTGACAGGAATGGTTTAACATTGACCAGCTGGACCTGACCACTCATTTAATCTAAACAAAGTTAAGCTCCCTGGCCCGTTTTACAACCTGTGTCAGATACTGACTTAAAGGACCCAGGTCAACACTGCTGCTGCTGCTGCTGAAGGCATCACTGGGCCCAAACAACATCACTCAGTCTTTGTTGATCAGGTGTAAGAAATCTATTGACATCCATGACCTGGTTTCTGCAATGCATTCAAGAAGTTCGTTCACAGAGTAACTTTTTTTGTAACTTTTCTGACCGTCGTAAGCATAAGAATGGAAGGCTTTACTGGGTTTTTGGAGAATTTACCACAATGGGAAAAGAGAAGGGACCCGAGAAAAGAGCGTTGAGGCACTTTGTATAAGAGAGGTGGGACTTAGAGGCTCCAACACAAACCAAACCTTCTCCCCATCAGATAAGAACTGAGTCAATGTAGAGCAACCCCCTGGATGCCAACCCAGGTCGCTAGAAGTGGAGGAATGTCGGATGGTCCCACTGTATCAAAGGCAGCTGTTAGATCCAACAGAACCAATACAACAGAGCGATCTAAGGAACATAAAGTCTCTCAGCAGTGCTGACTCGGTACTGTGGCGAGTTTTAAAACTGGACTGGAAAAGTTCAAAACACCATATCCAAGACAGAACTCAACTGCTAATTTTCTCCAGAGTCTTGGAGAAAAAAAGGAGTTTAGATATTGAGCTAAAATTAGAGAACAGAAGATTCAGACTTCTTAATTTGTGGTGTTACAACCGCACACCTAAAACTTTAAAAAAGGAGCAATTCCCTTTTATAAACTGCTGTTGATATTAAGAACATGAGACGTCGAGGTGGAGAAATCTTTAATAAGCTGAGGGGGAACTGGAGACCCAGCAGGTTTCACATGATCAATCATCTCTCAGACTAGACCGACAAGCTGAAACCGGTCAAAAACAGCCAAAAAATCTGACAAATGAATGGTCGTAGGAAGGAGAAATGAGGGTTCCGATGTTCACAACCTTAACAAAAAAAGTTAAAAACGTTCTCCCACACCTCAGTTGAGTACTAGAGACGGGCTGTACCTGGGGGTTAAGAACAGAGTTCTTTAAAAGTACAAGCCAATTGTGAGAGTTTGAGGCAACAATATCAAAGAAGTGCTCGGTCTGAGCAGTTTTGATGGAGATGCTAGTGGTTCCTCAGCATCTGAAAGGAAACCCGTCACTCGTTCTTTTTCCATTTTTGCTCTACCGTCCGGCATGGCAGCACAGGTAGCGTCATTTGTACAGGGCTCTGGTCTAGGAAAACTTCTTAAATAAATGGTAGAAAACACCGTCTTCTAATATTTGGGGGTTGATTGTTTTATGTTTTTTTTGTCTAGAACTTTAAGTGAAGGTTTTTGTTGGGAACAAGAATGAGATATCGCTTCCTTTTCGTAAAACGCTTTATTTAGCCACATCTTTTCTCCTGCTTTTGTCACTTTAGATTTGTGGTCTTACTGTGAAATTATAATAAAAAATGTGGTTAATACAAAGAAAATACTGTTATACCTAACATCTTCCATTTTAAGATGATTTTAAATTGCCTTAAAATTTTGCCCGTACATTTTTAAAAAGTGTCCCTCTGCATCAACTGCCTGTGCTGGTGGGCCAGAATGTACCTCTATTGAATTATAGTTGGGGGCCACACAAAATCATTCCAGGGGGCACAAATGTCCTGTAAGATGCCCCTAATCTACAGTCTCCATCAACGTCAAGGCTAAAAATAGATTTGGTCTAAAAATGAAGTTTTCTTCTTGCATGCCGTTATGGAAATTCTTTTATTTAGTGCTCCAAAGTATTCCAAAGTGCTGTGAACTTTCATTTACCTCTCTCCTCTGACCTCTGTGTTTAGCACTTATAGAGGAGTTGGTCTGTAAAACCATTATCAGAAGTTTAATGGTTAAAACACATCCTGGAGGGTTGTGTCTGAGGAAGAGCAGATGGTCCGCTCATAAATAACATTGTTACCTCTGACCCCAGGTGGGGTCTAGAGGACCATGTCTCCAAACTCTTAAGTTAAGGTAACACCCACATACTGTTTAAATACTGTCTGTAAACTGTGCTCTGGGCTCTGCTTCACTGACTTGTCAGTGACAGGGTCTTCAAACGCAGAAATGCCTTTGAATAAAACTTAAGACAAAGTCCGGATTTTCTCTTGTGAGTAAATTTCTCTCCCAGTTTGATAAGAAAAATTCCATTATAATTCCTTAAAATGTTTATGAGAAATCTAAATGTATTCCCATTTTAGATAACATTGACAAGCATTTAAATAGTAATATTGCATTGCAGCAAGAAAGTCATGGGTTCGAGTCCCAGCCAGGGTCTTTTTGCATAGCGTTTGCATGTTCTCTCTACATCCAGGATTTGACCACTTTTAGAGCAGTGAGTTTGGCTATTGACTGGGGGGGTTCTCTCTAACCCCCAGTCGGTCGTGGCAGATGGCCGCTCACACTGAGCCTGGTTCTGCCGGAGGTTTCTTCCTGTTAAAAGGGAGTTTTTCCTCTCCACTGTCGCTACATGCATGCTCAGTATGAGGATTGCTGCAAAGTCAACGCCAGTGACCGTTCCACTGTCTCTACATGCTCATCCAGGAGGAGGGAATGCTGCAAGTCACTGACTGGATGCAATCTGCTGGGTTTCCTTAGACAGAAAAACTTTATCCAATTTGAATAAATAACTAACTCTGACTGCACTGTTCAACGGTTAGGACTAATTGGAATGTATGTACCTGACTTTTGTGAAGTGTCTTGAGACAACATGTGTTGTGAATTGGCGCTATATAAATAAAACTGAATTGAATATCACAACACACTGAGCTTTTAAATTGGCTGTTTGTGAAAGCATTTTAAAAGTAGAAAAAGGATTTTGGTTTCAGCTTTACAGCATATTCTTTGTAACATATCTGTAGCCCCTCTGTTGCCATGAGGACGGGAAATAACTCATTACAGCAGCTGGAAAACTATCTCAGAGAGCACAGCTCCCCACTGGCAGCACTGTTTAAATCTTTCGGGAGTGTGTCAGATAGAAGGACAGCAGAGTGGAAAACTTTGCTCAGTTTAATATGGTCCCATGCACCAGATATGCACCTCCCTCTGTATGACTGTCCAAACACAAGGGAAACTTTTACCTCACCAAAACATATGCACAAAAAATTTATTTGGTTACAGCTTTACATATTTTGTATTTAAAAAAGATTCTCTACCTGTGCACGTTTCTTTTGATATTAGACAAGACTTTGATCACTGTAATTAGTGGTGTTAAACACGGATGGAAACATTCTTTTGTGGTTGGTGCAGATTGATCCCACATGTGACTTCAATTAGAAGCTAAGGCTGTGTTATAGTAGCGCATAGTGGTCAAGTTTTTCCACATTTCTGTTCTGTACACAACTCCTACGCTGAGACAGAAGGCTAACAGAGTCATTGTTGGCCAAATGGATTCTGTCATCCCACGTGGTGCTGCAAGTCTCAGCATGGTGAGATGGGTGTGAGAGGGTGGAGACAACCAGCAACATAACTGAACTCTTCTTAAATAAAAAAGGTATTAGAGTTATTGCGTGTTTGAGAAACTGATCCATGCTGCATGGAGAAAATAAAAGGTTTCCTGGAACCTTGGTTCAGACAACACCAGGTTTAAGGTGTGATTCATTGAGGAGAGCCTTGATGTTGACTACCTCATTACTAAAATCCCTTTGTTTTGTAAAACTAACAACGAGCCTAAACAGCCTTCAGGCGTTATTTTACTTACTTATCTTTCCCAATCGTCTCATAGTCTTTCACAACCACGTCTAGCTGTGAGCCGGAGTCCAGCGGAATGCCTTTCAGGTCGAACTCAAGCACCTGAAAGACGAAACGTCCACAAGAGGTTCAACTGAAAGCACAACCCGATTAATTAACAGTAAATGCTGCACCTACTATCTCTACTGTGACAATAATTGACTACTTGGTATTGCTTCCCAAAAGGGGGGGGGGGGGGGTGGAACACTTTGATGTAATCACAGTAATGATTTGCTGAGTTGAAGGAATAAGGGGCATAGGGTGATTACCTCATTCCACACAGGGTTCACCTCGTTGTCGATCCATTTGGTTTTTTTTCTTCTTTTCCTGGAAGATTAAAATATTTGTAAAAACGGTCCACAACAAAAACCTCATGGCATTGGAAGGTGTGCCATGCTGACCACAGAAAGCATCCTGGAATATCAACTTTACCTTAACTGTCAGGATGTAAAACCTCTCGCCAACAATATACACTTGCAGTTACTCCAATTATGTAGCTTTAGGCAAATATTGCTACAATTTTAAGCATGTCTATCACTTTTTGCAGCCACATGTCTGTGTTCCTGTGGATGCAAGCACAGCCACTCCCCAACTCTCTGAGTCTGAAACACTTCAAACTTAAACTAAACCAAACGTGTTTATTCTTTGTTTTAAGAAACAGGGATTCCTGTTTAAGTTAAATGAGCAACACGTATATTTTCTATTTTCCATTTACTAAATGTATAAATACAGCAACAAATTTACCATTCATCATTAATCATTCAGATATTAAACAAATTGAAACAAAATACAACCAACTTCCTGCCTTGAAACGAGACCTACCATTGAAAATCACAGAAGCAATTGGGTCAGGACAGCTGAGTTTCTTTTTAGGGAGACCCTTGGCTGACTCTACTATGACCCGCAGCATGGCAGCAAACAGGTAGGGCAAAAAAAGTTAAAAAGAAACAACGGTTGGAGGTGATATAAAATTGGAAATGTTCTACAGGGAACAGTCCAGTGTCGGCGTCCTCACTGCTACATCACCGAGAATGCTGGCCACGAACTCGTTTGCAGGACAAGTTGAGCAGGGAGGGCGAAGAGTGAGAGAGGGCGGATCATGGGAGTTTAATTATCCTGACTGCCAGCTGGATATCTGAGAAGGTGGGAGGAAACAGGCTCTCTCTTTCAGCCGTCCCTTTAATTCATGCGAGATGTTAATTCTTGTTAAATTCAGATTTATCCACACAAAAACTACACATTCGCTTTGAAATATAAATATTTTTCAAAGGGCTCCATCTAGTGGCCAAGATGGGAAGTACAATACTTTAAAACTGGAAAGGATTGCGTATATTAACAATAATTAGCTTTAAACATTATAACTCTACCAATCAATAATAATCGTGGATCCAGAACCTCAAATGTACAAACTGATGAAAAATGCACCACACCTCAATGAAACCCGCAGGAATACAAAATTCTCCAGAAAAAGGACTGATGTGTCGCTAAATTAAAGATGCTTATTGTTCTACATTACTGAGCTGCTGTTTATTCTTAAGACAGCTGAAAAAATGTCAGTAATGTCATTTATTTTAAGCACAGCGTTCACAGAGCAAACTACAGTTTAATTTATGTCTATTTTGGGTTTCTGTCATTGAAAGAAGACGTAGTTGGTGGACCCCATAAAACTCACCAGATGCAGCAACAGCTGGAGCAAACATTATTACTAGTTGCTCTGTTTAACCCTAGTCCCAGATCTGAGTTCTTCCTCCCCACTCCGTGCTGCTAATGAAATCAGTGATTGCACCACTATTCCAACTGAAAGCTCACATTTACACTGAATTCATGAACAAGTAGAAATCCCCTGTTCTGAGGTGTGGCTAATCAGATGATGCATAACAGCTTGCTGCCCTCATTGCACTAAAGCCAACGTGGTAGAAATGCTTTGGGGGCATTCAAAATAAGAGTATAGCTAAAGTAAAACAAGTATTGGTAGCATATTCTGTAACTTGACAATGTCAGTAACTGTGTGTGTTAGTTTACCTCAGTGAGGGGATCCATCCCCTCACAACCATTAATCTCCTGAAAGGTAGTTTGTTAATTATCCTCCTGTGAGAACCAGAAATCCCCTCAATAAATAAAAACATCATAAAATTAATTTGTCCTAATGCCATGATTCAAATAAAAAAAATATGTATGATTATTTACAAGCATTCTAAATGTCATCAAAGCAGTTGATCAAATCTACCTAAGAAATGCCTTCACCTTAACGCTCAGAGTTAGCATGGTGGTGAAGTACGGAGGCCCATAAGTGCCACAATCCAATTAATAAACCAATCATTAAATAATTATTTACAGATGCCACAATTTCATAAAACTGGAAATAAGAACAATAATACATGCACAATTATTTTAATAAATGTTTTAATAAGTGGTTGTCTTGCAATCCAAGGGTTTTGGGTTCGATTCCAGTTTCTTCGTGACACATGTTGATGTGCCCCTGGGCAAGGCACTTAACCTCAAATTGCCTACCGATCTGTGTATCGGTGCATGAATGTGTGTATGAGTAAGTTTGTCTGGGTGAATGTGGCTCTAGTGTAAAGCCCTTTGAGTAGTGAGTATGACTGGAAAGGCGCTATATAGGTTCAGTCCATTTACCTTTTACTTTAAATACAATTGGAAATAAGAACAATGAATTGATAAATTTATGCATGTATAATCCTGAATAGGGCTGCATGGTGACGCAGTTGGTAGCATTGTTGCCTTGCAGCAAGAAGGTCCCGGGTTCGATTCCGGACCAGGGGTCTTTCTGCATGGGTTTTGCATGTTCTCCCCGTGTGGGTTCTCACCGGGTAGTCCGGTTTCCTCCCACAATCCAAAGACATGCCTCTTAGGTTAATTGGTCTCTCTAAATTGCCCTTAGGAGTGTGAATGAGTTACTTGTTGGTTGTTTGTGTGTTGCCCTGCGATGGACTGGTGACCTGTCCAGGGTGTACCCCGCCTCCCATCCATAGACTGCTGGAGACAGGCACCAGCTTCCCCGTGACCCACTATGGACGAGTGGTATGGAAAATGACTCACTGACTGACAAATTCCGAATAGATTTTAAACTATCCTCAGTTTAGGTGAGTAAATATTCTGTTGTTTTTAACAACGTTTAACATTTATTCCTCTCTACGACATATTTCCAAATCAGTTGTATGTTTGTAGCACCTTACTAGCGAAGCAAAGTCCTCGTAAATGTGAAGCACTACTTGGCAATAAAGTTTTTTTCTGATTCTGATTCTGATTCTCTCTAAAACTACCTGTATTTCCTGTCCAAAATGTGCACATTGCTGCCTTCCAACGAGGTTCCCTTGACCTTAAGATATAATTCAATTCAATTCAATTCAGTGTATTTATATAGCGCCAATTCACAACACATGTCGTCTCAAGGCACTTCACAAAGTCAGGTTCATACATTCCAAATAATCCTAACCATTCAACCATGCCACATGAGGGCACTGCATTCTCTCTTCAAGCCAGTCCTTAATCTAAATACTGATGCTCTGTTTATTGACTGAGGTAAAGAAAAAAGTAACAAACATAAAAGACGATACCATTCCATCAAACGTCTTGTCCAGGTAGATATCTGCTCCACCTGGTAGGTAACAGCAGCGATGTTCTTGCATGAAATTGGCTGATCTGAAGCTGATAAGCACCAACTGCCAAAACACATCTTTGCTTTGTAAGAAAGTGGAGAAAGGTTCAAGAACTCCCTGTAAGAGCTTAAACTGACAACAACCAGGAAAGGGTTCTGATAGCTGCATATGCTGTGGTCCGTTGGTATCTGCCGTCAGAACTTAGATGTGGGAATGACTTCAAAGTTTATTATCATTAGTAGGGAAAGAAAATAAACTACAACCCAAAAATAGAAAGTTATAAAGAGTTAAAACCCTTAAGAAATGTGAAATAACTAAAATCTGGATTTAAAGAGTTTAGCTCTGCTTGGTTCAGGGAGAGGGAAAAAGCCCATTCCATGTACCTCCAGAGCACCGGGCATGGTGTGCACCTGTCAGAGGCCATATTCACAGATTCGGACCGCTCCTTGATGGCATCTGTTTCCCTCTGCAAAACCTGGCTCCTCTGCTGCTGCTACATCAGTTGCCTTTCTTCTGCTGCTGCTACAGTGTAGGCTGTATAGTACTGGGTGGGAAAGATTTAATGACAAACAAGCTGTTAGAAGAGCAAATAAACAGTTTTTATACTATGGCTATGCATTACTCAAGGCAGCCATATTATTGTGGTAAATGGTACGTACAATTTTCCTACTTGGAATTCTGACTTCCCTGGACCTTTCTGTTTGTTTTTCCAACCTCAAACATGAAATTTTTAAGTTCTGACTAAATATTCCTGCAATTGGAAAGCACTGCTGCAGCAGTTATTCCTGCGAAAGATATTAACTATTATAGTGACAGTGATGTTATGGATAACATTTATTTTTGTTATGAACTTTATTCAGCCTTAAAATATACCATTGGCACCTGCTTAATCTTGAGAAAATTATAGAGAAAATGATACTTCTTGCTCTTCTAGCCAGTTTATTTGCTTGTTTATCCTTAAAAGCAATGAAGGCTGCTGCTCCTTTATATTCCACAATAATCCTACCTGGGTTTTTGTGACTGGAAATATTTCCAAACAGCTAAACTTGTCTTATTGCAAGCCAGCTGACTGGTAGTGCACAGCAACAAGTGAGGGTCATCGCCACATTACTGTATGTTACACAAGGACAGACAAAACTCTTTCACATCGGTGCCGTCTCTCTTTCATCTCATTGAAACAATATTAAGCTGTGGGTATGGTATGACAAAAACATTTAATGGTTATGAAACACAACTTTTTAAAACCTGAGTATAATTAATAGCGTTAACCTTTAAAATGCTGTTTTACCTTCTAATGGTGGATGAAGCAGTTTTAAACACATGCTTTCAGCATTAGTTTTGTCACTTTGAGTTCTAAAAACATCACATTTTATTTTTATTTTAGTCTTTTGACTAAAATGTAATTTAGTTTTGATAGGAGTTTATTTACCTGTTGCCATTTTAGTCTAGCTTTAGTTAAATCTCACACTACACTCAACAAAATTTGAATTGAACGTTAGTTTTTTTTGGCATCATTGCTCCATACTCTTTGCAGATTGTCATCATGTTTTTAATACATTTAGAAACATTCCCATCTGCTCTTTCTTTTCACTATTAAGCATCCAGCTGCAGATCGGGTGGAGAAATATGGAAATGCTGAGAGCAATCGCCTTCAAGAACTTCAAGTCTCATTGGCTAGTTCTCCAGTTGCTCCCAACTTTGCAAATTGGACTGATTGGATTTTATTTACCTGCAATATTTATGTCACCTTTTTTTTTGTTGATGAAACTGAAAGTTTTCACACTTCCAGTTATTGCCCCCATGTTTTAAGGGCCGTTGATGAAAGCTTTTTCTCAGATCTTCACATTGTGCCTAATAAGCAACTGCCTCTGCATCAGAAAGTTTAGTTGTCAACATCAGGACTCTATGGACTGCTTGTTAGAGGTCAGTGTGACTCTGACCTGACAGAAAAATGATATAAACACACTTTATTAGTCTGACGTGTTGTTGCACATATCCTGACTTAATTTCTTCTTCAAGAACAAAACAGAATCAGCATTTATATCCGAAACATTTTGGTAAATGCTCAGGCAGACGTCTTTGGTTGACAATGAGTAAAAACAACTTTAAACTGAATTTTGGTTTGTTATTTGTTTACATTTAATCAGGTGTTTCTCTGTTTCTAAGTTTGGTGAGTTCTTGAGTCTTTGTTTCTGGTGTTTTATTTTCTAGGTTCTATTCTGTTAACTGTGTTTTTAGTTGTATTCTTAGATCTGTTATCTTCCTGTGTTCTGGTCTTGGTGTTTGTTTACCTTTTTAGTTAGATCCTTCTCTTGTGCCTTCTGTTTAGTAGTTATGCTCATTTATTTTTTTCTCTGCCTAGGTTCTTATATGTGTTTCCCCAGGTTTGTTGTTTTAGTGTAGTTCTCCTTGTCTCATGTTTATTTCCTTTCTGTCAGATCGTTAGTTGCAGTCAGTCACGTAGCGTTTATGTTTGTTTTGTTTCCTTCATATTGGTTAATGCCAGGTTTTGTCATTTAGTTCAGGTTTTCTTGCTCTGTCCCTCAAGTTGTATTTCCTACTGCTTGCTGTAATTAGTCACATTCCCTCAGTTTCCCAGCTGCTCAGTTCCTCACCTGTTACCACTTCCATCTGATTGTCTGCCTTCCTCTCTCATTGGTCCACACTCCTCCTCCCTCTGTTTATAAGCTGGTTGTTTGCACAATTCCTCGCTGGTTCCTCATGTCGCATCCCTGGCAAGTCCCTTGATGGCGCCTGGGCTGTTGTGGCTGGAAATGTAAGTTTTTCAATTTGTTGTTATTAAAAAAGAAGGAATTACCTCACACAATGCTGCTTCCGGAGGTTTGTCTGCATTTCGGTCCAACCCAACCTCACACCTTGACAGGGTGGTTATGTTACCCGTTATAGTCAACGGCTTTTTCGTAGATTGCAACATGTTTAGAATCCAATTAAAAGTTCTAAACTTTGCAATTCCTAAAAAATAATGTTTTAGGTTACCTAAATAAGTTTTGTGTTTTTTATATTAATTTCTCTAAGGACAGAGGCTGCTGTAAAGATGACAGACCCGTCATTTAAACAGTCTCATTTTTATTACGTGTTTAAAATATCGCTCATCAGTGCAGCTGTTGGTTTTGGGAGGTTGTGACTGAACAGTGAGAGTGTAGAATCACCATGTGACCTCCAGTCCTGTTGCTGCACTGCTAGGTCACCACTCCACCGTGTTTGGTGTCACAGTCTAACAACTTTGTAGGACGGATCTGCACCTTCTAGAGCTTTTTGATAATCGTATGTTTAAGTCTCATCATTACAGAATAAAGTTTTTATGGAAAAAGGCAACTTGACATCCCAGTCTGTTTTGAAGTGAAGTATTATAAAGTATTTATTTATTATTTTGCATTAGATGTATTTTACATCAAAACATACAGATTAGCTTGTTTTGGGGAGTAAATTTTCAAAAGAAAATTCTGTAACTTATTTATCTGTTTATCCATGACTAAAAGTGCTAAAGTTTTGAGAAGTTTCTCCACATTCTTCTTCAAAGTCTATTAAAATCATCATCATGCACAAAAACTACCACGAGGGTAACTGATCTACAACAGATCAGAAACTCAGCTCTTCCTGTTAAAAACGGCATGGACATACAGTACCTGTTCACTTAATTTACAGCTTTTAGTCAGACCTTATCTCTGTTGTTTATGCTTATTATTATTATTATTATTATTATTTTAAGCACACAGACATAAACACATTCAGACATTCTCCTCCTCATAGTGCAAATATGTAAAAATCTGGGAGTTCAGTCTGTAATTTTCATAGTTTAAATTCCCGAGTTACTTGAGTTTGGCTTGTGGTTTGGCTTTATTCCTTCTGTTCTACTGAACAGTTGTAGCATTCATTATTTTATGCTTCTCAGCCATGTTCTTGTTTCAGTTACGAAAAAGAGAAACTCATGCATGGCTGTGCTCATTTTACATCCAGAAAAGTTGAGAAATGCCATGCAACATCAGCAAATTGCTAATAAATTTGATCATGCAGCTGCTGAGATGAAAAACATCTGTGGCAGGATTTCTGACCGTTCACCTGCTGAGCCTCCAGATGGTCCTTATGAGCTGACCACAGCATGGGAGCCCAGAGGAGGAAGTGGACATTGTTTCCAAAATCTATAAAAACAGCCGTTCAGTTCAGAATGTTTCTAAACTGCTAGTGGACGACAGAACGCAGAAGATAACACCAGACTTCCCCTTGCTCTTTGCAAAACACTGCTAGAAGTAATATCTTTGTACTTTGTAAAAATGTTCATTGACTTTAATAACCAGATCAACTAGAAAGCTTTAATCTTTTCATCTGTATAAACTATAGAAGGCCTCAGAGCGACGAGACAAATAAACCAATGCCCTTTAGACAGAGTTTAGAACCTTCTGACTTTCCATTTAATTTGTTATTGTGTTGTAAAATATGTTATTCAAGATAAAATTAACTTTCCTAAAAACAAGCTTCCAAGTGTCTCTGGTGAAATAACAGAAGTGGGCTCTATTTTTTTTTTTTTTTTTGCTCGTTTTCTGTACTTTTTGTTTAATTGTATTCTGTTTTAAACATTTAAGTTCTATGTGAGAATTTGGTAAAGTGAAAATGCAGTGAAGCAGTTTGTGTGGAGAATTAGGGCAGACCGGAATGGACGTCACATGCTCCAGAACCAAAATCTGTCAGTAGTTGCTTCACCCAGAAACCAGCAGACAGATCAGGGAATAGTAAAACAATCAAACTATTCAATAAACAAACACATCCAGGGATTTCATTTTATTTTGATAGATTTGTTTTATTAGATATAGTTTTAGGGTGGAGTTTTATTTGACCAATTTTACTTGAAAAGAAGAATTGATCTTCCTCTGTTCCCCTCTTCAAATGTATAATGCCACTACAGGTTTGAGGACTAGCAAACCTGCCTTGGTGAAGGGTAAACTGTGTATTGCTCTTCTAGTTTCCATTTTGACTTTGTTTAGTTAAATTGTTCATACCTTTTGCTACATTTAAGTTTAAAGTAATCTCTTAATTTTATTAACATGGTCCTTAACATTTTCTTGTGGTCCATCCAGAATCCCAACTTGAATCTGATGGAGAATCTTTGGAGAGCTAAATGTTAGGGTGATGGCAAGGAGGCCTCCAACCTCAAAGACATGGAGCCCATCACCAAGGATAAATCATCAAAATATGTGGGAACATGCAAAAAGATGGTCCGCAGTTAGAAGAGGTTTTTGATTGCTGTAATACCAATAAATATTTTTTCCACTAGGTATTGAGAGTATTTTTAATAAGTAATCTATTATGAAGCTATAAACAAAATACAAATTCCTTTGTTCAACATTGATACTTATTTGACCTTGTTTTATTACCTTTTGAAAGATGCCTGTCTCAGTTCCTATCAGAAACAAACTTCTTGGTTGAAATAAAATAGTTTTGAAATCTGCCAGAGGTATGAATAATTTTGGGCTTAGCTTTAGGTGTAATAGTTATGGTACAAGAACCTTGGAGACAAAGACTTCATAGCACCATGCACTGCAATAAGGTCCCTAGGGCCTTCGGAAAGGAAGGAGACCGAAAGCCTCACAGATCCTCCATCATTCCTGACAGCGGTGGAGACAACAAGGAGGCTGGGGAAAGCATCTAGTTTAGCTAGATGTTCCAACTAGCTCCACTTTCTGCAGAGTTAATTTGCCTGTAAACAGTGGAGAACTTTCTGTGAACCTCTGTGTGCACATTTTAGACTAGATGCACCAAAAGATCGGTTTAGGGTGGGTAGAAACCTACTCCTGTCTTCCTTCTCTCTCCGCTAACTCAGTGAGGCAATCTATTTGAATCCCATGTTCCTTTAGGGCTGCAGTAAATCCACTGAGAAACAGAGATGTTCTGGTGTCATCGCAAGGCTGCCTGGTTGTCCTTCTGCAGCATCGTTAGAGAGAAACACTGATATGGTAAGCAGTAAACTCAGGAAGAAAGGCTTGAGACAAGAGTAGAAATAACACACTGAAATTAAGTTAAAAGATAACTGCTCCAGCTGACCAGACAAGCAATCTAGAAGAAAAGCTGCTGTCAGTTGCTATGATCCTCCTGCTGTAAGATGGGTTAACATAAAGCAGTAGTACAGCTGACAGGCTGAACTGTCAACTTGGCCTCCAGCTGCCTGATTCCTGGCTGGCCACAACTATGTCTCTTTCCAGAGCTCATCTGTGTTTAGCGGTGAGGGACTCAAACGCTGTGACCGCTGCATATGTGTACGAGCTTGCATGGGAGGGTTTGTGCATGTGTCAGTGGACCAGGGCAACGCTGCATGTCTGTATAGTGTTTCATTTAAACAAAGAGTGGTTTAAACCGGGATGACTGTGTGAAATGGGTTTAGTGCCAAATCTAAATGTAAATATATGCTAGGAAAACTGCTTACAAATAAAATAAAGTGCTGTCTAAAATAAATTAAACAAATTTTAAAAAAGTTTCTATACAGTCAGTCAATTCATAAGCATGAATGTCATATTAACATTTGGCTTTTAGTGTTACATTTGAGCCACTCTTTATCCAGGGGAAAATTATACAACATAAAATTTGAGTTAAGGTTGGAAACTAAAACTAGGTGAACAAAAATGTATTGCTGATTTTCCTAATACATTATTAGAAGGGATGATGCTGGCTTTATCCACTCCAAAGCCAGTTTTGGTGTGTTTTGATTAACTGACCCATAGGAACATCCAGCCTCGTCCAGGTTTCAACTGTTTGAACTCCAATACCTTAAAGCTCAATGGAAATTTGCAGCTACGCACATGGGAAACAAAGGGGACAAAGATTTAGCTATTTAGACTAAATAAAAAAGCTACGAGCCTAATAACACTGTATCAACTGCCAAGCATGGTGGTGGGAGCATAATGTTGACGGTGTCATGTTATGGACCCTAATGCAGATCATAGAGAAGAAATAAAAAGATTTAATAATCAAAGAAACTTACATGGAGAACAGAACACGGGCAGGTAAACGGACATGGAGCAAGGTAGTTAACAGGAGGAACCAGAGGTGAGCAATGAAAACTAGATGGTGTAAACACAGAGGTAGGGTGGAGAATGGACCAATGAACAAAGGGGGGTTATCAGTAGAAATATGGAACAGCTGGTGACAGGCAAAATGCAGGGCAACAGAAGGAGGGAGGCTAACTAACACAGATGAGAAGGCAGTCCCAGAAAGTAACAGAAATATCTAAGCACAAGCATAAATCATGAATCTAAACTACAATGAATGAACTAAAATAACAGCAACTGAAGAACCCAAACAGGTAAGTGCAGAGAAAACAGACAAGGAACTCAAACTCAAAACCTAACAGAAAAAAAAGGAAACTCTTATATAGAGGGTCTGTTTACGTGATCAATGTTACAGAGTGGGTGGAACATAAAGGACAGGGCTACCTCAAAATTATTAACTTTAAAACCTGAACCTAACGTGGTGTTCTAGCCTGTATATATCAAAAACACAACAAAATGGGTTTGGAAAGGCTTAATCAGGCCACTGTAAGGCTTCTGGAATTACCCTGACCTCAACCCTGTGGAAATGTATTAACTATTCTTAAAAGCTGGGTTTGGACCAGGAAACTAACCTATTTCAGTAGGTTCTGTTGATTCTGAGAAGTGTGGTCAAAAACACACTTGAAAATTTTCCAGGACCTTGCCAGTGGTCAAACAAAATTATCTTTCTCTGCAACTTGCCATGGGCCATATATCCAAATATTAGAGAAGATATTCTGGTCTACATGTATAATTATTAACCACTTTGGATTAATGCAAATCCACAGTAAATTAAAATTTGTAAATCATTGGAGTTGTATGTTGAATAGTTATCCCCAGGATGATGAACAACAGGCTGCCCTCAGATCTGGAGCGAACCTTCACATGCACTGTATGTCCAGCAAAAGGTGTAGCCCTGATGTATTGTTGTTTACATTCAGAACCAATAATGTAGATGACCTGGAGGCTGCTATTAAAGCAACCCAGGCTGCAGCAGCACCATAGCCTCCATGCCACACTGCATTAATGGAGTAAATCATGCAAAAGGAGCCCCAACTAAGTACTGAGTGCTAGAAATGAACATACTTTTCAAAAGTCTGATATTTCTGTTTAAAACATGTTTTCATTTTCTGTAAGCCAGAATCATCAAAGATACAATAAAGGCCTAAAATATTCCCATGTGTGATGAATCTAAATACTAAATGAGTTTCACTTTCTGAAATAATTGAATGGAAATATAATCATCAGCATAACCGCAAAAACAAACAATGCTGTCTTAATGTGGGGCCAACCAGATACTAATAAAGAGCAAAGAGAAGGGGGCCTAAAACAGAGCCCTGTGGCACCCCACATGTTTGAGGAGTAGAGGATGAATTTCCAAGTACGATCTGAACCAGTCCATTGGTGTATTCCTGATGCCCACTGCACCAAACAAGAGAGTAAAATAATGTGGTCCACTGTATCAAATCCAGCAGGTAAATTTTAAAGGACAAGAACAACACTGTATCTGTTAAGAATTTATCATTAAAACTTTTAAAATAAAGTTTGGTCCTGTGTAAAATTTTAAAACTAAATTGGAAAACATCTAAATTATTATTGACTTCCAGAAAGACCATCAACTGACCATAAACCACCTTCTCATTTTAAAAACAAAGGGTAATACAGAAATTAGCCCATGATTAGCAAGGACATCAGTGTTTGGCCAGCATTCTGTTTTAAATTTCCAGGAACCACACAGAACAAACAGCAGGAACAGAGTTCCCCCTAAGGTTGGTCAATACAATTAGTCTGCAAAGTATTAAAAACAGGGTCAGTGGTCCAAAACTAAACACGAGGATTGTGATAGTTTAACAGAATAATAGCAAAAAGTCTTACTGCATCTGGAGCTGCATCTGAATCTATCGTTATGATTGGATTCATCTGACTGTAAGTTACTGGATATAAATTTAATCTGTTTATTTTGGGAAGTGGTGACATATAAATAAACTAAATTGAGCTGACAATGTCATATCCACTGATCTGTGTGCAGGTTGTTTTGGTTGTGATCTTCTCCTCCTTCCTTCCAGGGTGCAACAGCTCCTTAGGCTCATCAGGAGGTGCTCTTAGGAGAGCTTGGATCCATGGAACAGATTCTTTGCTCATATGAGCGGTAATCAAGCTTAATGTAATGCTTGTAAGTCAGGTTCTGACCTTTTTTGTCCTTCTTTGGATCAAACAGCTGTTTAAGGATGCTTTCCGGACTCCCAAATAGCTGTCCCAGGCCTGCATGCACATGGATGTGTCCTGGGAACGTCCGTTCTATTTTCATCTGAACCCTCTTGCAGGTCTGCCCTTTCCTCACATTCCTCCTGCTCTGAAATTTGGAGCACTGTTCTGGAAATTTTGGCAACGCTCTGCGTCACATGTCAATTACAGTGTTTTCAAAGTTTTCTGTGTGAGGGTATCTATTAGACCTTTCCTGCACCTCCACTGTCTGCCTGCTCACAAACACACACATTTATTCATTTAACTTTGCTTTTGTCCGAGTCTGCCTCACCCTCCAGCCTGGCAGATACCAGCTGTGAGCAACGGCAGGAACCCATGGTAACCTGCAAACATGAAAATAAGCAGCCGACCATGAGTAAACACTTCAATTTGTCATTCTCTCCTGTTTCTGCTTCCCCTTCCTCCTTCATCTGTCTTACATATGTAAATGAAGATCCTCGACAGGCTAAAGGTTTGCTTGGCAAGAGAAGGCAGAGAAAACAACTGCCTTCAGAAGTCCTCTTATTAGTAAATAAAGCCCACCTCTGCGTAATTTAATTACAATATAAATCCAAGACCTCAGAAGTTTGTTAGAGAACAACAATGAACAGACATAATTGTGAAGACCAAGAAATACAGCAGACAGGTCAGAGATAAAGTTGTGGAGAAGTTTTAAGCAGAGTTAAGTTATTAAACAGAATCCCAAACTCCCAGAGCTCCGTTCAAGCCATCAAAAGAATATGGCACAACCGCAATCTTACCCAGACATGGTCAATCAGCTAAACTTAAAGGCTGGACAAGGAGATTATTAATCAGAAAAGCAGTCAGGAGACCTATGGTAACTCTGTAAGAGCTACAGGTGGGAGAAGCTGTTAACAGGACAACTATTATTTGTGCTCTCCAGATATCTGCTTTTCATGGAACAATAGAAAGAAGAAAACAACTGTTATAAGAATGTCATAATCCCAATGAGTGTGATTGGGTGAGAGTGTGTCTCCCCCCTAGAAGAGAAGATCCTGGTCGGGGTCATGGTTCCAGACAATCCACCTTTGGCTGATGCTTAACCTATCTGGTAGAGACAAGCTAAACCCTTGTAGAACATCTGAAGTTTTGAGCCTACGTTTTTCACTACGGTCCTTTTAATTCCTGCTTACCTAAGATCTCTACTCCTTCCAAGGCTGCTGCTTTCTCGCTAAGCCTTGTGCCGAGTCTGAATTTTTCCTTGGCGGAACTTCTCCAAGACAATTTATTGCTGAACCAACTCCCACAGTTGTCTTCCGACTGCCCCTTTGTCCCCTCTACTGTCTGCCTGCCCATTCCGTTGCTCTTCTCCCAGAACCCAAAAGATCTTCTTCAGCTTTGCTTCTTCCATATACCCTGGAGACCACTTACCCGACCTCACGCCACCACCAGGATCCACCTCCTCAAACTTCATCCTCTCACCTTCCCACTGTAAGCTCTCCATTCATAACCAACAGTTTGGATACAATCACTTTGTTGCTCCTCTTGCTCCAACTAAACTGTACTCTCCATCCCTAGATCCAGTCGAACCCTATTGCGGAGGCCCTGCAACAGATTCATTGACTTGGTTTCTGCATGTGAGTCAGAAAAATACCCGGTTCCATGTCAAACACTCCACATGACCATGAATACACCTTCCCCACTGTGAAACATGTTGGCAGCATCATGCAAACAGGCAATCATAGAGAAAAACTTGTTGGAGGCTGCAGAAGGCTTGAGACTGGGTTGGATGCTCACTTTCTAGCAGGACAACAACCCTAAAACATACAGCCAGAGTTACAACAGAATAGTTCAATTCAATTCAATTCAGTTTATTTATATAGCGCCAATTCACAACACGTCGTCTCAAGGCACTTCACAAAAGTCAGGTACATACATTCCAATTAATCTTAATCATTGAACAGTGCAGTCAGATTCTGTTATTTATTCAAATTGGATAAAAAGTTTTTCTATCTAAGGAAACCCAGCGGATTGCATCCAGTCAGTGACTTGCAGCATTCACTCCTCCTGGATGAGCATGTAGAGACAGTGGACAGTCACTGGCGTTGACTTTGCAGCAATCCCTCATACTGAGCATGCATGTAGCGACAGTGGAGAGGAAAAACTCCCTTTTAACAGGAAGAAACCTCCGGCAGAACCAGGCTCAGTATGAGTGGCCATCTGCCATGACCGACTGGGGGTTAGAGAGAACAGAGCAGAGACACAAAAAGAACAAAGAAGCACTGATCCAGGAGTACTTTCTATGGGAAGGAAAAGGTAAATGTTAATGGATGTAGCTCCTTTAGTCGTTTCATCTAGAAAGAAGGAACAGATAAACTCTGAGCCAGTTTTCAAGTTTAGAGTCTGAAGAGAGCACATAGAGTTAGTTACAGTAAAAGCTCCGTCAATCGCCATGTCTAGGAGAGAGAAAAGGTTAAACACTGAAAGACAGGGCCATGTGGATCATTGGTAGAGGTTGAGCATTAAGTTGTTGCCAGCAGAAGCTTGGACGATGCCCCTCTCCAGAAAGGTGTTACAAGTAGACACAGAGTCAGACCAGGTGTAGCTTCTAGGAAGAGAAAAGAGAGAGAACAAAGTTAAAAGCTGAAATAACAGCAAATAATGCAAAATTGTAGAGTAGTGTGAGAATGTAGCGAAGAGGGTGAAAGTGGTCATTATGTCCTCCAGCAGCCTAAGCCTATAGCAGCATAACTACAGAGATAGCTCAGGATAACCTAAGCCACTCTAACTATAAGCTTTATCAAAAGGGAAAGTTTTAAACCTAGCCTTAAAACTAGACAGTTTGTCCATCTAGAGCCCACTGATGGCCATTGTTATACTAAAAACCACAACGATTGGGATACCTCTCTCTGTCAGATTGACCATAACATTGGGAAAAGAGAGGGGGTCATACAGGTAGCAGAAATGGAGGGTGTGTTTGCACCTCAACCATAACTGAGCCGGTTTAGGCTAAACCTGACTCCCCCTTACTCCATCCAACAAGGGGAGAAGAAGACGGAGGTACAATAAGGAAGATAGCTCAGGATAACCTAAGCCACTCTAACTATAAGCTTTATCAAAAAGGAAAGTTTTAAGCCTAGCCTTAAAAGTAGACAGGGTGTCCGCCTCACGGACTAAAACTGGGAGCTGGTTCCACAGGAGGGGAGCCTGATAACTAAAGGATCTGCCTCCCATTCTACTTCTAGAGACTCTAGGAACCACCAGTAAACCTGCAGTCTGAGAACAAAGAACAAAGAACAAAGAACAGTTAAGAACAAAGCACACTCAAGGGTTAGGATGGCCTAGTCAAAGTCTAGACTGAAATCAGAATGAAAATCTGGACAGGACTTGAATTTTGATGTTTAAGTCTGCTTCCAATCTGACTGATGTTGAGCTTTTTACCAAAGAATGAGTAAAAATGTCTAGATGTGCAGTATTGGTAGAAACATATCACACATTGCAAAATGTGTCAAATCCTGCCTCATTTTAATTCAACTTTATGATTGTCCACATTGACTGGTGTTGGTGTGCCATGCAAAATTTCAAGAAGTGGTGTGAATACTTCAGGAAGGCACCACATCTAATCTAATCACATTTAAGGCAGACATCTTGTGTTCTTTTTAATGATCTGTGGGCTGTCATCATGCCAGGATCTGAAGCGCTCTCTTGGCTTCAGAGCCTCCTATCCTGTCCTGTTTTTCAATTTATCCTTTTAATTCCACATATGAATTTTCATTGCTGGGTGCAGAAAAACAACTGCCGAGCACAAGAGTGTGCTTCATAAGGCTTGACAGATTCTGAAGGAATGAAATGGAGCAAACTCACTTCTTTAGTCTCAGACCTGTGGCTGCTTCAGCCCACAGTCAGGCCAAAGTTGTCTAAAATATAAGATTAATGGGAAGGGATTAGGAGAAAGGAATGACATAATGAATAATCAGAAGCTGCTGTTCTATTTTAAATGCATCTGGTGAGAAAAACTCTGTTTCGTCCACAGTTTGTCCTCTTGTTTCTGTTGTCCTTACATCTGTTGATCTCTCTCTTCGTATTTCTCCTTCCTCTTTTCTCCCAACCTTGTGTATTTATCGCGTGTTTATTGCAGTTGTGGACTAGAGGAGGAGGAGAACCTTCCTATAAAAGCCAGTTTATGTAACCACTTCAGACTCACAATGGGCAAAAATCTTTCTTTTTGTTTTCTCACCACTTTAATATCTGAAATCCCTTACTGTTGCGTCCTGTAAACTTGATATGTATATATAAAGCCTTTGTTTTTTTTATTTCAGTTTTCAGTAAAAATGTTAGATTGTTCTGCAGTATTTCCCCAGAATGGACCAGACGTGGTATCAGTGTGAAGATCAGCAGCAGCAGTCGCCTGGAGAGAAAAGGGAATTCCCTTCTGGATCTTCTGAAACTAATGCTGGACCTTCAAGCATTAGTTTTAGTGTTTTTCTTCTTAACTGTCTAAACGTTTGTTCTCTGAACATAGCCGTTTGTGATTTCTTTGTGATCCAGATCTTCAGCTTTTTATTTTAAGTGAGTATGTCTGAGCATGCATACGGTGTTTACTGGTTTCCCCCAAAAGATTTCCTTAATATAGTAGTCTGGACATTTTGAGGAAATACCCTAAACTAAACTAAACTGTCTAATCCGTAAGTGTGTATTTGTTTTGCTTATCTGATCTTTGGATCATGTATGGGGAAAACATCTCGTTGTGTTTTTTTGCTGATCGTCAGGCATTAAAAAAGGAAAAGCTATGTTCTTTTTGTGTTTATGAGGTTACAATGCAACCAGTGGACATCTTTAGATGCTGTTTACTCCATTGAAAGCATAGCAGAATATCACATAATATTTTGCTACTTCTTGGTGTTACATAAACACTTTTTTTCCACAAATAAACCAAATGTGTTTTAAAGGTGGCCTATTATACTTCCTTTAAAACATGTGGGATAGGTCTATGGGCTATACAAAACATGTTAATTATTTTTTTCACACAAAATCATTCTCAGATAATGAGATTTCACCTCTGCAGTTTCCCCTTTTTTGAGCTTCTTTCAGAATGAGCTCTTTTAGGGCTCTGTCACTTTTATGCAAATTAGCTGTATCTGACCACGCCCTCAACCAGTGTGTGTGGATTATGCATATTTGCCCAGTGATGCATTACTTTGGTTTCATGTCACAGTCCAAAAACATTTATGTTTAGTTGGAAATCCTAAAATGTCAATAAGGTTAGTGTGTGAACAGTTGGTCTTATTCCAGTCTTAATATTACATAAACAACAACAAAAGTTCAAAGATATGAAAAAATAACATTAATTAAATTGTAAGTCAGGCAAATTCAAGCAAAGAGTTCAATGGCCAACTCTAAAAGTCTAAAACGGATTGCTTAAATATTTGAAAAATGTAAACGTCTATAATCACTCATGGGCAATAACCTTTTCTTGTCCTTCATTTCTTGGTTTTAATTATTTTGTTTTAATCCAGTATCAATTCAATTCAGTTGTAAGGATTATAATTATTGATTAATTAATATTTATCAAGAATTATAATTTAAAATCATAATTTGGAAAAAAACTAATTTCTTAAGCAAAAATCATTACTTACAAATAGAAATCAGAGATGTCCTCTGGTGTTGTGATTATGGGCTCAAAGCTCTTTAATAATTATAAATTATTAAACCAAAAAACCAAAAAATGTCACTGTTTATTCAACCCTTCACCAAAGGTGGGGATCTTCGACCTTTTTTGACAGACAAAACACTCTTTGCACGAAATAAACACAAAAGCTTCTCTTAATTACATACAGGGGGTTTGGACAATGAAACTGCAAAACCTGTCATTGTAGTGTGGGAGGTTTCATGGCTAAATTTGGACCAGCCTGGTAGCCAGTCTTCTTTCACCAGTAAGAGCAGAGTGTGAAAGGGTTTAATTAGCAGGAAAAACACAGTTTTTTCTCAAAAAATTTAAATGCACACAACATTATTGGGTGACATACCAGAGTTTAAAAGGGACAAATTGTTGGTGCACGTCTTGCTGGTGCATCTGTGACCAAAACAGCAAGTCATTGTGACGTATCAAGAGCCCGGTATCCAGGGTAATGTCAGCATACCCCAAGAAGGGACGAACCACATCCAACAGGATAACTGTGGACGCAAGAGGAAGCTGTCTGAAAGGGGGTGTTTTGGGTGCTAACCCCGATTGTATCCAAAAAAACATAAAACCACGGCTGCCCAAACAACGGCAGAAATTAAATGTGCACCTAAAATCCCTTTTTTTCCCCCAAACTGTCCGTCGGGAAACTTCCCCAGGGTCAATATACACGGCCAGGCTGCTATAGCCAAAACCCTTTGGGCCTCATGCCAATGCCAAACGTCGGTTTCAATGGGGCAAGGAGCGCAAATCTTGGGCTGTGGCAATGTGAACATGTTTGTTCTCTGATGAGTCCACCTTTTTCTGTTTTCCCCACATCCGGAGAGTTACGGTGTGGAGACCCCAAAGAAGTGTACCACCCAGACTGTTGCATGCCAGAGTGACGCATGGGGTGGATCATTTTGGGCTGCCATATCATAGCATTTCCCTTGGCCCAAAACTTGTGCTAGATGGGGGCGTCACTGCCAAGGACTACCGAAACATTCTTGGGACCATGTGCATCCAATGGTTCAAACATTGTATCGTGAAGGCGGTGCCGTGTATCAGGATGACAATGTACCAATACACACAGCAAGATGGTGAAAGATTGGGGTTTGATGAAAATGAAAGTGAAGTTGAACATCTCCCATGGCCTGCACAGTCACCAGATCTAAATTATTGAGCCACTTTGGGGTGTTTTGGAGGAGCGAGTCAGGAAAAGTTTTCCTCCACCAGTATCACGTAGTGACCTGGGCCACTATCCTGCAAGAAGAATGGCTTTTAAAAAACCCTCTGACCCCTGTGCAGGACTTGTATATGTAAATTTCCCAAGACGAATTTTGACGCTGTATTGGCCGCAAAAAGGGGCCCTACACCATACTAATAAATTATTGTGGTCTAAAAACCAGGGGTTTCAGTTTCATTTTTTAAACCCCTGTATATGAAATTTATTGAAGCCAAAAAATTCCGATATACCATTATTCTGGTCCAAAAAACCCTTCCCCTATCTAACAAGCACTACTCTACACAAAAGGGAAAAAAATGACTACCTAAACAATATTAATAAAAGAAAAATATATGTGCATTTAGTGTCTATGAAGAAAACCAGCAGTTTTTTTGGACAAAATTGCAATTTGGGTTTTAAATGGAAAGAGAAGTTCCCGGTGTGCTGATGTCTCGATTGCAGCGATCAGGTGATAAAATGGTGGAGCCACGCCCCTTTTGCCCCCAAACCAGGCGGATCGCCCTAAATCTCGAAAAAAAGAGTCATAAAACTCTGAGGCGGGACCCAGGGGAAAAAACTCCAGTAATAAAAACGGGGACAAAAGGGGGTTTGGGCGAGCCCAAAACCACAGTTTTTTTGAATAAAAATTTTTAAAAGTCCAACTTCTAACCCCTGGTGTTTTTTGGGATCAGCCGGAAAAAAACCACACCCCCACCTTGCTGATCGCATCCGCAAATCAAAACACAGCTCAGCATAAAACACTTCAATCAGTATTGCATGCAACAAGTTGATACCTTAGATTAACTACTGGTGATTCTAAATCACCTTAAACATGCCTCATCCTGCCCAGACCTCTAAATGCACCTATCCGGTTTAATATAAAAAGAACGAAATTACTTTGACGTTGATTTCTTCTCTCCACCGGTTGAGGAGGGATCAGGTCTGAAGAAAAATGAGAGGGAGGGGGGGATCACGCGTCCGTGATCAAATCAAAAGAAAAACGGTAACTTCTCATCTGTCCAGGAGTGGAAAATTAAAACCGTTAGTCGACTGAATCACAAGGAGGAAAACTCATCTCCTTGGAAATAAACCCTCTGTGGGGTTTCACCTGCGCTGGGTGTTGGCATGGTCTTCGATCGGCGAATAAATCTGCTGATCGTCTTGTATCAGACAGATTTCCATCTTTCAAGCTCTTCCGGGAATGGCCTTGTGGAGCAAAAGTTCGCCTGCGAGCTTTTGTCTCTCCAGATATGCGCCTCCGATGCGCTGTCCTGTGAGACACGCGGGAAATGGCCACGAAACTCTGATTTCCTACGGGCAACGATGTCTGTTGAGCTGCGCATGTCAAAATGTGCAACCAAAATGGATGACCCCAACATAGTTTATTTCATTTGTACCAGTTTCACAACAAATCGTTCCAAAGCACTTTACAAAAAAAACCATCCCTAAAAAACCTGCTCAATTCATTCATGCAAACAGATTCAGTCAGTTACAAAAAATCCAAATTGATCCTTATTACAACACAATGCAGTCAAGTTCAGTTTATTATTGAGATGGGTCAAAGAGTTTCTGCTTAGCAGATTGCATCGAGTCATTCAGTTGCAACATTCACTCCTCCTGGCACAAAACAAGCAACAGTTGACAGTTGCTTGCATTGTAACAGTGACTTTGCAACAATCCCTCATACTGAACTTTCATGTAGCGACAGTAAAAAAAATACTCCTCTTTAACAGGAAAAAAACCTCCAGCAGAACCAGAACCTGGCTCTGTGAGCGGCCATCTGTCATGACCGACCCGGGGTTTGAGAAGACAGAGCATGTATACAAAAGAAAGAAACACAAACGCACTGATCCAAGAGTACTTTCTATGTTTAAGAAAAAGTTAATGGCAGTAGCAGTCTCTTCGGAGGCTTTTGGGGCTCTGACTTCATGTAGCAAGTATTCTTTGGCATAACTTTCATTAATATTACAATGAATACCACAAACTTTAGTGGTAACTTTTTAAGCCGAGCCAACTTTATTTATAAAAAACTTTAAAAACTGACCAAACAGTACTTTGGTCAGTACCTGCACTTCTTTAGCACATATTGCCCATCTCTACGCTGAATGTTAGCTGAAAGCTAGGAGAAAGTTAGCTCTAACCATTAGCCAACATTTCCAAATCACTTACCAGATAGAAGGTTGGCTGAGCATGTCCCAACAGTTTTCCTAAAACAAATATGAAGCTAACTTGCATTAACATTAACTTCCCAAGATGTTTTTGCAAAGTCCACCTATCTTCCTCTTTTTTTTCCCAGTCAGCTGCTATTGGCAAAAACATACTGTTCCCTGCTAAAAGCATAAATTTATATTTTTATAATGAAAACCTATAGTAAATACAGTATAATTACTTTCAGGCAACAGTTGACCTCTGTCTTCTCTCCTTGGTTTTGTTGTTAGTTGTAGTCTTTAAAATAATTGAAAAGGCACCAACCCAGTTTGCCTTTGAGTGGCAATCAGAGATTCTGCCACCAGTGACTGAATAACATTTAAAATTTTCTTTTCACTAATTTCCTTATTAACATTGTCAGCCTGTTTTATACTGAGAGAGTAAAACACCCTGAAGTTCTGCTTCCAGACACTTACATGTAATTCTGCCACAGTTACACACACACACACACACACACCCCCCCACACACACACACACACACACAACAGATGTTCTAAAATACCACAATAACAACAGAGGCAGGCAATGAAATCCCCTTTGGGAGTTTGATTTCTTCACTATATAAGCTGCGTAGAGCTTTTAGAGGAGACACAACAAACAAGGAGCTATTTGGTTTCAAGAACGGTCTGTGATTACAGACATCAGGTAGGGACGGACAAAAGAAACGGGTGAAGAGCGAGGGAGTGTTTATTTAAAACCATTTTCTCCTCATTTGAAGGTTTTGCCGAACCTATTGTTTTGTTCCAGCATAGAAAGTGATCTTCTCTGTAGCTCAGCGTGAAATGGCAGAAGAAAAGTAAGGAAACTGATTTGTGGGAAGTGTAGCAGGAAGGAGAATGCAGCTGGGAATTTTGCTTGGAGCGAGGCAGGCTGAAGATCTGTGGTGAAAAGAAAAACAATCATAAAGAAGAGATGAGCAGAGAACAAGAAGGATGGAAGTTTGAAGCTGGGAGGGTGTGATGGACAAGACTGGAGGAGGTGGGTGATGAGGAGGAGAATTGAAAGTGGATTTAAAAAGAAGGAGATAAGAAGTCTCATCAGGAGAAGAGAAAGGATCCAAACTCAATATCTGAGCCAGAGAACCCAGAAGAACACTGCCAGATCACACATTAAAACTGGGCTTCAGAGTGGATGAAGATCCGCTGCCATTAAAAAGATGTCTAAGAGCAACTGATTCAGCTTGCACTTCAGTCTGACTGGGATCTGTGTCTGCACCTTCGCTGCACCCACTGTCTCATTCTGCTAACGTGTTATTTGATGTTTGTGCACACACCCACAATGTTGCAACACTAGAGAGTCACAAACCAGCTCCTCCTGGTAGTTGCAGGTCCCTGGAAGCAGCCAAACTGTCAGTGAATGCTGCAAACACATGCCTGCTCTCAGCTCTCAACTCAGAGCTCTTTTTTAAGTTCTTGCCAAGGAAGGAGGAGGATGGAAAGTGTGGCTGAAGAGAAGAGACAGAAAGCAGAAAGAAAGCAGAGAAACTGAGAGACTTGAAGAATCTGGCTTGGCTCACTCTGTGTGACTGGAGGATACCTACAAGTGATCCCTCACATACTTTGAATCAATCCGGACCTTAAGCGCTTTTTTTTAACTATTTACTTTCCTCTCTCCTTTTGCTTCCATGATGAGAAGAGACCGTTTCCTCCTGGCTGCAGCCCTTTCAGCCCTCTTCTCTGCAGATTTCTACTTCATCCTTTTGCCGAAGCTGCAAAACAGGAGGAACACAGCGGGAAACATTTGCTCATGTAGTCCTAACAGCAACCTCAGCCTCCCCAGGTTAGAGGCTCTTGCCACACCGCAGCTGTCCAACTGGACTCTTACACCTCTTCCAAGTGATGCAAGTGCACTTGAACTTGATGATAGAGGCTCCAAGCTGCAGAAGCTGTTTTCCCACCCTCTGTACAACATTCAGACTCTGGAGTTGAAGCCGGAGGAGAGGCTGCTGCAGATGGAACAGCTGATAGAGTACTACAGGAGAAAGGTGTCGCACTGGGAAAGGTCAGGTTCTAAATTAACTTTATCCAAGCTTATTTTAGGCATAAAATTATTCATGCAATTTTTTGGAAGGAAGGTTAGAAATCTTTCATTCAGAGTACACGTGTCGCAGCATGCTGTGGTTGAGAAGCAAGGTCAGGGACAGAGCGGTCAAACCCCTCTGAGGCGCTTTGCAACACAAAAACAGGAGACACATGCAGATTTCCAAACATGTTACTCTGACAGCATGTGTCTTCTGGCCAATAAGGAATTTAACTCTGCTCAAGCTTATTTGAATCTTCTGGAAGCTTAAGCTGTTTTACCATGTTTATTCATTCCAACCCTGCCTCTGAGATTAAGATTTTGGGCTCTTGTGATGAAAAATACTTTGACTTGAAAAACTATTCATCCCCCTTAAGCATCTGATCATTTTGTCATATTACAATCACAAACTCCGATGCAATTATAGTTAATAATAGAAATAATTAGTGTTAAACTGTAAAGTGGAAGGATTGTTCTCTAAATGTTTCTACAAATAAAATCTGAAAAGTGTGGAGTGCATTTGTTTTCAGTCCCTTGAGTCAAGTTTTTTGGCGTATGCCTCTAAAAGGTTTGCACATCTAGAGACTTATTGCTCTATCTTCCTTTTAAAATCCCTGAAGTGTAAGATCCCTGATGTTGGATCTACTGGATCAATGACTGATCCAGAACTCTGTGTCTTCCAGACTTCCTGACAAAGCAAATCAGGCTGAATTGTGTTAAATGCAGTGGAGAAATCAAAGAACATGACCCTCACCATGCTGCTTGCTTGGTCTAAATAACAGTGGGTTTGTTGAAGCAGGTTTATAATGGCCTCTTCAACTCTACCTCCAAACTGCAGGGGGTCCTGATATGTTCTTGATTGCTTACTCAAGTGGGCCAACATAAGTCTCTACAGGAACTTTACGATGTGAGATGTCAGGCCAACAGGTCTATGGTCATTGAGGACTGATGGATGAGCTTTCCTTTGACACAGAACAATGCAGGACTGCGTAAACAACACTGGAACCTTCTTCTGGGCCAGGCTAAGTTTGATGAGGTGCTGCAGAATCCCACAGAGCTGCTCTGCACAGGCCTTCAGGACTTTGAGGCCAACATCATCTGGACCGGATTCTTTGTACCAGTTCAGTCTCTCTGTCTGCCTCTTCAAATTACTTCTAGAGACAGATAGGCAGGGGGGGGGGTCCATGGCTGAGGTGGAAACAAAAGATAAAACATTTGAGGTGTGAAAGTTGTGGGTCAAAGGATGCAACCAAACATGTCTGTTTGGTTGCAGCCAGGAGAGGAGGATGCTGAGCTTGTTTCTGAACTGAACCTACTGAAGAATGCATTCCGGTTATTGGCTCTGTTCAGACATCTGTCTATCTGATCTTCATCTTGCTTCAGGTCTGTGATCTTCATCCCTAACCAAACATCTCTAAAATTGTTCTGCTGGAGCTTGCTGTTCTGCTTCTTCCTGTACCATGACTGAGTCACACACTCAGTCATGGCACTGAGGTCCTTACAATGTGACTGGCACAGTGCATCCCAGTCTGTAGACTTGAAACAACCCTGCAGAGCTTCTTCAGCTTCCTGTGTCTATCTTCTTACTGTGTTTATATCACAGCTTGCCTCACAACAAGGTATTTGTACTCGGGCAGAGAAATACAAGATTATGATCTGATTGACCAAGAGGAGGTTATGCTCTGGAGATGCATGAATCCTTCACATCTGCATAAAACAAACCCAGTGTTTTATTTTCTCTAGTAGAGCAGCTGACAAAGCTAAAACATGTGGCAGAAAGTGAGGTCTGGTTAAAATCACCAGTTATTGCCACAAACATAGGCATTGGGGTGTTGTGTCTGTATCTTAGTAACAACTGGGGGGGTAGGTTGACCCGCAAACAAACTTGTGCTTTTGCCCTTTGCTCCATTATCTTAATTTGTTTTAAGCCTTTGATAGAGTTTGTTTGACTGTCCCACTCGCTGAGGTCAGCTTGGACCATGTTGTGCCCCTTTGACCACAGACTTTGTTACTGCTGGTTTCAGGTTAATCTTGCTTCATGCTTTAGCCCAAAAAGCTGGAAGAGGGTTGTAGGAATGCCAGATTTGTCAGAATTGATTTAATTAACAAACAAAAACATTTATATTTAACGTTTTTCCATGTAACTCGAGCTAATAATCCCTTTTTTTACTGTCCAAAAATGGTACACAGCTCAATGCTGAAATGATGGTATAATAATATTCTGATATTAAAAAGAGGGAAGAAATTTGCCTTCAGGTTCTTATTAACCTTTGTCCATTGTCTGACTCTCCACAGACGTAAGAAACTGTACGACGAGGCAACTGCTTTGGCCAACATGTCCTTTATGGAGCAAAAAATGACTTATGATCCGAATGCCAGCTGGCTGAAGTTCCACCTAGGAATAAACCGCTATGCTTTGTACTCCCGGGATGACCCTGCCATCCTCCAGCTTCTCACGGACATGCAGAACATGACAATTGTTGGTGCAGGTGAAGGGAAATTAAAATAACACTTTCACTGGCAGAGACTATGCTCCAAATTCAAGAGTTTACTTTATTAACAAAAGATGAGAGGATAAGGAAGTAGAGGGATCGGAAGGTTAACCTTCATCTAAGATAATTCATATGAAAATGAAGAGAGCAGACTTAGATTAGACTGAAATTAACAGTATAGATTTGACAGGTTTTTTGTGCATTCATTAGCATGTAGCATTATGTAAATTGCTGAAATTTGACTGAATTGAGCTAGGTGACCATGAAGAGGTCAGAGGTCAGAGGGATGACAAGGGGTTGCAAAGCCAGAGGAGGAGGATAAATTCAATGAAAATGGGTTGAGTAGATAAAAAGAGCAATTGGTTGCAAGGGGGCTTTGGGGATGAGTGGTTTATTAAAAACACCGGAAGCTGGGTCAGAAAAAGACGAGTAGAGATGAGGTACAGATGAAGCATCTAGCAGTAGACATGTTTGATGCATGTCTTTGCTCTGCAGAGTAAACAAAACCATCAACACAATGCATGTTCTGGAATATAAACCAAATAGTTATTTTCTTGTTTGCTTACCAAGTTTGACATTAGATCGCAATGTATAAGTCCTGCAATTTGTGCAGAAGGTTTGAGCTCTCAACCTTTCTCTCTTACAGATTACACCCAGGATGAGAAAGCTCTAAAAGGAGCCTGTGATTGCAGTCAAGGTATGTACAACCCATCACTGCTTTTAATGAAACATCTCTTATCTAAGATTTTAAGGGTGTCTGTGCTCTTTTTTCCTCCACGTTAAGCCCTGCAGTTTAACCACATTGTCATCATTGCTTCCCTGTTGCTTCCACTCATCTCATTGTTGCTTGGCACCATCTGACACAAACACACAAAAGCCTTTGTAATAGTCCATGTGGTTTCTGTTGTATCAGGCCAGTTCAGATTTGTACTTTCCTATGTGATACTCACTGCAGAGCAAAAACACCAGACACTGGTCTGTGTTCAGAGGCAGTTTCTAATGAAATTTTTGATGTCTGAACGCTCTAACCTTCATACAGCAGCCACCACCTAGGTTTTCAACTGCAACTTCTCCTCTAGGAAATGAAAAGCTGTTAATATAAAGATAGATACTGACCTTGGAGGAATTTCATAGAGAACCTAAGGAAGCTGTTTTGTTCCATCCAGCTGGAAATATGACCATTATAAGTAAAGCTATTTTCACTGTGTTTTTGTCTCGTTTCTGCCACATTAGCATCCCTGCACAATGAAGTGGGCGACCACACAAACCCAACTCATTGCCAAGGAGAAATAAACACCAGAACAATCTGCAGATTCAGTTTAAATTTAAGCTCCAATTTGCGTTCTTGTTATTTCAGGCCCGAACGGCGACCCAGTTCATCAACTGCAGCTGCTCATAGAGTACGGCTCCCCACTGACTCCTTTCCAGAAATGTTTTGAATGTAAACTCTGGAGGATTGTTAACTAATAATACCCTGGAGTTTCATGGAGCACAGCATGTGGTTAGTCGGGCCTTACTGCTGAGACTATAATATACAGGCAGACAGAGCTGCTGAAAAGCCTCATGCTGGATGACCAAACCCTAATTCACTTTATCACACAGCAAAACAGCAAGGATCTCCAGACTTTGAAAAAGTTTTTATTCCCTTAATAAATGAAACCATCATTTAAAAACTGATTTTTGTATCTACTTAGGGCATCTTTGTCTGATATTAACATTTATTTATTGATCTGAAACATAAAAATGTGACTAAAAAGCAAAAACAGAGAAAAATCTGTAAGGGAGTAAATCACACATCTCCTTCTGTCTCTCTTGCAGTGGTGAAACCGAGTGGCCATCACCTGAAGCTGGCTTTGAAAATGCATAACTTTGGCAAAGCAATGTTCAAACCAATGAGGTGAGAAATCCACTGATGAGGGATGTGGTACTTACATCATGAGGCTCTGTTGGATAAAAGTGCATCTAAGGATTTTTAGGATTCGTCTGGTCTCTAATAAATCACAACAAAGAATGTGATGCCATGTTCTATCTTAATTTATATCTGGCAAAATGATCCAGTTGGCTGAGGAAATTACAGTATTTGTGTTGTTGATTACACTCTGCAGACTAATGTAAGTGACATCTTTATGGGCGTGTGTGTGTGTGTGTGTGTGTGTGTGTGTGTGTGTGTGTTTCAGACAGCAGAGAGATGAAGAAACTCCAGAGGACTTCTTCTACTTTGTTGACTTCCAGAGACACAATGCAGAGATTGCTGCATTTCACCTGGACAGGTGAAGCCGCATCACCATGTTTCTGTCCTCGGGGACCCCTGTTTTGTTGCCTCACAATCTGGAATTAAAATGAATTGTTAGACAATTTGCACCATTTCATAAACAGGACATGCCTACAACATTGAAGATGTATTTTGTTTCATTGTGACGCAAAACCCCTCAAGCTATGCTGCCCTGGGTGGTGAACCACATTGCCCATATCAAAAGCTGCCATGTCTGTTCAGTTAGGTCCAGTTAGGAAGACTGGTTACTGAGATTAGGTTAGTTTTATTGTCCTTACAGTTGCCAGTTTTGTTCAGAAGTTATCATCTGTTTTTAAGAAATGTCCCAATGAGGTGTTGGCTGAACTTCTGAGATGTTTTGACTAATGGTTGCTAGAATGTTCCATTTGGAGCTGGTTATCAAGCGTTGGCTGGTAGAGACCCTATTTTCCAATTTGTAAAAAGTAATTTAGTTTTTGTAAGAAGTCTTTCAAACAGAAACCAGCTGAGGTCCTTGATAGAGAAGTTATACATTTTGAGCATGTCAGTTTACTTATGTCTGGATTTAACTCAACTGATACAACATAAATCAGAGATGCAAATGATTTAAAAAAACAATCCTCCCAGCAACCATTTATTTAGCTTCCAGAAAAGATTGCAACATTTCTCCACAGCCCAGAATTTCCCAACCTGCTGCTCAGTTTAAACCACAGAGTTTGGGTGCAGACCCATTACACACACAGCTTTAAATAAATGGTTGCACTTTAAGCTGAGATGATTCATTCTCAAACACAGTCATCTGAGCGAGATCAAGAAGCCACAAGCAGTGATGGGTCATGGCTTCGCCACACGAGATAGAAAACAACAGAAGTGGTACATCCCCTACTGAAACAGTTACTATCAGTGCTACAAATATGTTTGGGTGCAAACATATTAAGTTTAAAGGGGGATAGTTTACTCCTCTTGCTGCCTAATGGCTTTATTTAGCACGCCTACATTCTGAGGCACTTTGTTGCCTCTGACTTGGCTGTCAGCTCTCATTATTATCACTTGCAATGAGGGGTTGGGGAATGCCTGCAATTTTAGAAGCAGCAATTCAGCTTCACACATTTGATTGTTTGATTACTGTTTGTGAGACGTGAGTGAAATACAGCTGCAGGGTTTTTAGGATCTTGGTACTGTATCTGAGCACAGTCGGCTGGATAACACGATGTTGAGGCTCTCAGGGAGCTGCACTGGTGATAAAAATCACTGAGACTAAAAAATAACACAAACTACTACACATGTAAATCTCTGTAACCTTTGGGCTAGCAAACAAAGCTTTTTTATAAAGATGCTGTTTGTTTCGTTTAACCTTAGGTGACTTGTGAAGGCAGCTGGTTGCATTTAACTTCAGTCAGAGTAGAGGTTCAGGTTTTTATTTGTAAAAATGTAAAAACCATGACACTTTTCCTTCCACTTCCACTTTGTTCATCTATCACATAAAATCCCACTAAAATACATATTGGTTTATGGCTGCAAGATGACAAAATAGAAAAGGTTTAGGGGTTTGAACACTTTTGCAGGACATTTTCTGGGAATGTTTTTCTTTCTTTTGAATCTCCTCCTCCTGTCAGGATCCTGGACTTCCGGAGGGTTCCGCCGGTGGTCGGCAGACGAGTGAATGTAACTGGAGAAATCCTCCAGGTAGCCCACAATGAAGACCTGCGAGCCGTGTTCTTCACCTCACCAGGTGAACGCCTCCATTTTTGAAAGCATTCTTTGTTTACAGCATTTTGTCACACCTGCAGAAAACTTTTGCACAGTACTCTACATTATTTTAACGTAAAAGAAAAACTTTTTTAAACTGCCCATTTTTTAGTGCTGTCACTAAAATGGTTTTTTTTAGCTTGAAGCTAATCGGCCTTTCTCTCCAAAACCATCAGGTACTTTGCATCAAAAATGGCTCAGGCTCCAATCTTTGATTTGTACCAAATCATACACTATGTAGGTTTCCTTCAAAAAGTTTCAGGTGACGATGTCACTAAATACAGAGAGTAAACTCTGGACTCTAAATGAAACTTTTCAGCCATTTTGTGAAGCTTCAACATGTGTTGTGTTTGCAGTACAACACTTTTCTTTGCCCAAAACAGCCGTTCAGGTCAGGATTGGCGAAAAACCTCCAACTTTCTGTCACTATGTCAATAAATCAACCGTAGAGCACTTTTCATAGCAGCAGATTATAGTATAAAGTGCTTTACAGAGATTAAAAACCAGACAAGCAAAAAACCAAGACAGACAAGATAACAACAATAAAAATGAAATCTATAACCTAAAATCATACATATTAAACAGTCATTTTCTACAGCGCTTCTTCCATAGTGGGTAGCGGGGTGACTGTCTCCAGCAGTCTATGGGCGAGAGGCGGTACACCCTGGACAGGTCGCCGGTCCATCGCAGGGCAACACAAACACACACAGGACAAACAACCAGACACACACTCATTCACACCTAAGGGCAACGTAGAGAGACTAATTAACCTGACAGTCATGTTTTTGGACTGTGGGAGGAAGCCAGAGTACCCGGAGAAAACCCACGCATGCACGGGGAGAACATGCAAACTCCATGCAGAAAGATATTTCAGTATTATCAAAACAAGACAGTGCTTGCCAAGATTATTAATAACCTAAAGAGCAATAAAATGATGACACATCATTTGATGATAAAATACTTCCTGGGATTGTTAATACCTAAAACAGAAATAAAATAATAAAACAAAGGAGATGATAACTAGCTATAAATTCAACCCAGGACATGTAAACAATGCAGTGACATGAAAATTTCTCTGCAAACGATGACACTCTGAATGTTCTTTAGATGATAAAACAGGGTTTTGTGTGGTTTGTGAAGTTTTAAAGATGACACTAAGGTTTTTGAGTTGATCTGAAGGTTTGGTTGCTAGTTTCTCTAGGTCCTCTGACTTCAGGCTGATTTATAACTCTGAGTCCATATTACCTCTCCCACATCTCTGATTTTTAGCATTCAGAAGAATCAGCAGAACTGACCAAAAGCAGGACATGACTAATGAACTCTTTTTTTTTTTTGCTTCTACAGCAAGCAACAGATGTTTCTTTGCCAAGTGCCTGTATGTGTGTAAGACAGAATACGCAGTGTGTGGGAGCCCAGACCTGCTGGAGGGCTCGCTTTCTGCCTACCTGCCCGGCCTCACCATCGCTCCACGCCTCTCTATCCCAAACCCCTGGAAACGCTCCTACAGCTTCTCTGGACGGCAGGAGTAAGAATCCAACGCCTGCACACCAGAGGAGTTTAAGTTTAGCTAACCTAAACTGTGACATTAACTAACTGAGTCACTGGAACTACTTTCAGTTATTTAAACCATTTTAGGTCATTAGATTCATACAGTTTCACACATTTATAGAAATGGAAACTTAACCATCATTATACCTTGGTTTATAGGTCCAGCTCAATAAATTTTTAATATCTTTGAAAAGTTAAATAATTTGGGTTAAACAAATTGTATAGATTCTTTCCACACAGATAAATATATCTCAGGTGTTCCTGTTAATGACCTATGGCTAATAAAGAAACCAATTTTTCTGCAGATGGGAAGTAAATCCTTTCTACTGTGACTCAGTTAAGCAAACATATCCTTACAACTCAGGAAACAGGCTGCTCAACATCATAGACATGTCCATCTTTGACTTTCTCATAGGTAAGATGCTTAAACAACTATATTTTTCTTTATTTTAGTTTTTATTTCAATACTTGTCTGCTTTTTATTCAGGTAACATGGACAGACACCATTATGAGATTTTTACCAAATTTGGAGATGAAGGACTACTTCTCCACTTGGACAACGCCAGAGGGTGAGGCATCTGCCTGGTGAACAAGTTCAGGGCCAGCCCAATAACCAAAATTTGATTTGAGGGTCCACTTCCCGAGTCACAGAGCAGGGACTACAGAACATTACTTACTGAGCTGTATTTCAAGCCATGGTGTGCTTCAATCGAGCAAACATCTCAGCAGGAAATATTATAAAACTGGTTGCATTAGTTTATGACTGTTAACACAACTGTAACTATGAAAGATTTTCTATGTATAATTAAACTCGTGCCAGAGTGGGTTTTAGACCGAGAACTTATGGCTTTACACCCAGGGCGCCCTCCTGGTAGGGGGCACCCTGAGTGAACCTTCTACAGTTTGCCTGTCCGGTCACATGGCAGTGGCTGTCTCCCTGTGCTCTGCTCAGTCTGAGCACTTTGAGAAAAAATGGCTGTGTACTGTTGCTGGACAGTGACCCTGAAGAAGGTATCTAGCACTAAACTAAAGGTGTATTTCACAGATTTTCAAAGAATCTCTATTTCAAAATCAAAATTATGTGGATAGATCTATTAATAACTGAATTATTTTTCCCTGAACAAAAATTAATTCAAACATACTTTGAGACAGGACAGAACTGCAAATAAATATATATTTCTATCTGTATATGAACACCACATTTTGTGCCCAGGTTTGGGAAGCATTCCCATGATGAGATGTCTATCCTGGCTCCTTTGTCCCAGTGCTGCATGTAAGTTCTGCAGGACAAACATGTGAATACATTATAGTTTACTTTTATTAACCCAAACCTTTTGTTTTTTTTGTTTTTTTGTTCAGGATAAAGCGCTCCACACTTCTGAGACTCCAGCTCTTGGCCCGATCAGACTTCAGGCTAAGCGATGTGATGAGAGAGTCCCTCGAGCAGGACCATTTAAGGCCGGTCCTGACCGAGCCCCACCTCTCAGCACTGGACCGCAGGTTACAGAAAGTCCTAAGAGTGGTGCAGCGCTGCATCAGGAGGCTCGGCCAGGATGAGGTGATCACTAAAGACTTTATAAAGCCCACAGTGACTCCTCAGACTGCCACAGAAATGAAAAAGAAAAGGTAGCTAAGGATGAAGCTGTTTTTGAAGATCTAATAATGGCATACAGTCAGCTTGCGAACCAAGATGGATCTGATTGCAGCTAAAGGAACAAGTTGTTATGAGATCTTGAAATGAAAACACCACTGAAAACTTCAGAACATGTAGGAGAAAGAACGAACCACTAGAGGACCGAATCATAGGGAGATCACAAGTAATACAGACGCAGTATCTTCCATATATATTGGCACTACTGGTGAAGATGTAGAAAAAGCCTTAAAATATACCTATTTTTGTTCTTGCAATAGCATAGTTAACACTGACAAAATGGAAAATCCAGCCTTAAATTTCAGACTCTTTATTCGTTAGGAATAAAAAGATATTCTATGTTGACAACATATTTATTTTTAACAAAATCCCCAAAGACATCTGTAAAATACATTAAACCTGAAGCTATTTTTAATTTGGTTTTCCTTAGTTGATCAGAGTGTCAAAGAACTAATAAGTAATTCTTGTTCCCCATTGGGTATAAACATGGAGTGAGACAGAGGCCTATTTCTCTAGCATATTCTTCAAAAATGGGAAATACATAAAAAAAATGTCATTCAAGTTGTCAGGAAATGGTTAGACTAAAATAACCGGTTGCCTAAACTTGGCCATAACTACTGTTTGGGTAGCCCTTAAAAATTTAAAACAACTGCAAATACGACAAACAAGGTTTATTTTGACACACTAAACAGTGGGCAGGACCTTATAAGAGTAAAAACTTGCTAAAAGGTCACTGTCAGAGAGCTGCAGCAGACAGTGACAATTTGGGGTCACCAAGCCTGCCACCCAGATGTTTGGTGTGCAAAGTTAAACATGTGGGGTCTGCAGATTGAACTATGTTCTTTGGTCAGATGACATCAAGCTGCAGCTATTCTGCAATGCCCACTCTAGATAGATGAATAAATGGTAAACAATGTCATGCTCACTGTGAAGCATGGCTCAGGATACAGGATGCTTTGGGCCCATTTCTCACACAGAGGTCCTGGGAAGTTTGTTTGAGTGTATGGCATCAATTACTAGGACATTTCAAATCAGAAAGTACTGGTCCACCAGCCAGGAAACAATCTAAAACATAACGCTAAATCCAGACAGAACCTTGGTTCACCAGACATGACCGTCTCAGTCCCAGACCTAAACCCCTCAGAGGACCTGTGGGCTAAACTGAAGAGATGAGAACATAAGAGAAGACCCAGGACTCTGGATGATCTAGACACACTGTAATGTTACAGGAGAAGAAGTGCTGTCCTGTTGCACAAAGAGGGTTGAACAAAGTATTTACAGAAGAGGTGCCAGTAACTGTAGCCCACGATTTACTGCTTTCTCCCTAAATAAATGGACTGAAATTAAAGGTTGGATTTTTCAACATTTTTCAGATGTCATGCTACTGCTATAAAATATTTGAAAGTTTTTCACACATCTTTGCCAGGGGTCCTAATTCTTGTGGGGGACGTTTAAACAACTATAGTAGAGAGAAGTCTTGCACTGGATATGATGTTTATCAAGTTTTGCAAGATGTGCAAAGACAGATATTTTTTTAAACTCTAAAATAAAGTTATTTGAAATAAGGACACGTGTTTTGGAGACTCTTTCTCACCCTCAAATAATAGAAGTGTGAGTTAATGGAGGGGAACTATGAGTGGGAGAGAAACATTTAATTCACTCCACCCTGTTTTCCAGACTTGTAATCCTGTTTCATCAGCGGATAAATGCCTTTACGACATCTAAGGCAGGCTGGGACAGAGAAATAAGAAATATATCTGCAGCAGTTACACACATGGCCTTTACAGAACCAATTGAAATAAGATCAACTCATTTTATTGGGTTTCTTGTAAACTTTCAGAGCTTTGATCCTTGTTTTCCTTTCTGACCCCTGATGAACTACATTTCATCTCCTCAGGAAATGTCCAGCAAGGTATCGTTGAACCATGTCAAAAACAATGTAATTAAAAGCAGTAAATTTACTTTCTGTAGTGCACAGACTAAGCTAAGTTTTCCCCCAACAAGTGTTCAGCTTCATAACGTAAACAGGCCTGCCTGAAATAGAGAATTAGCGATTACCCAATGGAAAAGAGCAAAGTAAGACTAACGGTGGCCTGGAAAGGTCAGTTTAAAGCTTTGCCCCTAGTTTAGTTCTGGTTGCTGTTAATGTATTCACTGGTCAAAATATATTTAACAGCCACTTTATAATCACTGTGTTATCTTTTTTGGTTATTAATGGACTGATTTGGAAGACGTGGCTTGAACAAGTGGACTAGATCTTTTCAGGATAGACGAAACAATTGTCTCCCTCTGCTGTTCAGATGTGATGTTGCATCCTTCCTTTCATTTAACAGGCTATCAAAATCTACTGCTGTAACCAGAGGTGAAGCTGAAGCAGTTTTAAGATGTTTTAGTTTATTTTTTGCAGATTTAAAAAATTAAACAAATTGTTTCCAAGAAAAAAACTGATGATAAAAGTTATCATTGCTGTTCTCCCATTTTCAATTCACAGTTGCAAATATTCATTAGAACTCAATTCACATGTAAATATACATTACACAATATATAAACGGTGCATGTCAATGAATTAGAATATTAAGCGAAACTCATACTGTATATTTTCTTACACAACAATGGTTACCAGCTAATGAAAACCCACAAGTTTCCTCATAAAATTGCAAAATTACATAGAACCAATAAAAAAGGGGTTTTAAAACAAAAATGTGATGGACTACATAATCATGGGTAAGATTGCGGACTTCACAATCCGTGTAATGATGTTTCCAGTTGTCAGATGGGTTCTATTCAGTTTATATCGATTTATTGATTCTGCAGATTAGATAATAATCACACCTGGGTGTGGTTGGTCAATCAGAAGAGGCAAATAACTTCTTATCATAGGGCCAGATTGGTTTACCCTTTAATTAATGAAATCATCCTTAACTCGGGTTATCTTCTTCTGATATTAAATTTGTTTGATCTGAAACACTTAAGTGACTAAATAAAACAGCAGGAATTTTTAGTACATGCAGGTCGTTGCTTTGAGAAAGCGACATAAACTGCAGGGACCTGATAGTACAGCCGTGACGGTGATTTAATAAAAACCGTACCAGGTCTGTCTGACATTTAGAAGCTAGTTTAGTGAATAAAAATGACACCAAAAGCCGAGTTCGAGTGTGCAGGATGAACTGCAAAAAGGACCAGATCATTCCAAGTAAAAAGAATCAAAAACCACAGACAAAGCTGAATGACTTTTTACTTTTTTATTGCTTAAACTGCCATCTGGAACAATCTATACCAAAAGGATAAACATCTTTGCACATACAGGAAGTCAAACTAAATACAGGTAAGAATAGAAAAAGAATGGTCCTCTGATGGCCTGCAGCTCCTCGCGCTGCACACCGATCAAGTTCTCTGAAGGTCGGGCTAGCAGGAGTGACGAACGACTACTGTAAGCCCAGGTTAGGTAAGCTAAGGCAAACCGGGACGATTGCAGTGTGGCTAAAAACCTGTCCAACTAAAACCTATGATGCAGCTATTTACATGAAAACCATGTTCTGACAAAGGTGAATCCCTCAATCCTGACGGAGGAGAAACAGGATGTGTTATCAGTGGACACAAAGCCATGAACAACCACATCCGAGTATAAGGGTCAGGGAGAACAGATGATCAGTTTAAACGTTCCTCTCACCGAGCTGACCACTCTGCAATCAGTACCAAAAACCAAACATACATTTCAAAATGAAGCGCATACAACTGCTTTAAAGGAAGCAAAAACAGCGGATTCAGTTCTGACAAAAGAGTGAAGCAAGAATGAGGAGTTGGGTCAACATCGTCTCATTCTGGAGAGATCTTACAAAAACATTGTATGCCATATAAATAATGGTGAAGCAGTTAAGCAAAGGAATAACAAAGGAAATATTTGACAAAGTTCCTGCTTCTGGACAAGCTTTTTTCTCCTTTAAATACACCCTTCCATTCACACCGGATCACTGGATGCCCTAAAACATCACGGCAAGTAAGCGTAGAGAACGGGTCACAAGTTACTCTTCTTCCAATGGCCGATAAGAAGCAACGACAGCATCTGCTCGCTCTGCTGTCGGCGTTCGCAGCTAAATACTTCCACACTTTCCTGTAACTCGTCTTCTGTTCTAAATTGAAAAGGTTTTCCCATGACGTTTTACACGATACGAGTACATACTGTTGATGTCAGTCGACAAGAACAATCGTTTACTTATTTATTACTTTGTGGCACCAAACACCTAAAATAGAATTTATGGAAAAATAAGTGTTTACAAAAGACAGTTAAACATATTTCACTCCAAACCATAAGATTTATCATTTTGTCAATGATAATAATAGAACTATTTTACCTATACTAACATTTTGATTATAAACAATAGCAGAAGAGTGACCAAGTTATTTGGTATTTTCTAAACAAACTGAATACTGAAACTCACGTAATACTCCTCAACTTCACTTTCTATTCTTGTATTTTTTTTTTTTCTTCGAGTTTTCAAGGCAGTTCTTGTGTGGTTGTTCAGTCGATTAGGAGCACTCTAAGGGTGGTAGCCACTTCCTGCTGGAGCTCCAGGGAACATTTCTGCACTGTGACAATAATCAACATTTGGCACTAGCCTGGTAGCTGCACAATAAAAACGTTTAAGTTGTACAAACTGTCCCAAACCAAGCAAAACAGACACGTCACCGTCTACATTATCCCCATTAAAGGGTAACAAAAACCCAATTAAACAAATGGAGCTTTAGATTACAGCTGATTTGGAAAAGAAAGGACTAAAACACTGAAAGACAGTTGGATGCGGCCATGTTTCTGCCTTGTTCCTGTGTACCTTAAACTGACATGACCTAAAGAGGGAAGGGTCAGCCTTCACCTCATCTGCAGAGATAAAACCCAAACAGTAAAGGCGCCTTGTAAGGTCTGATTGTCTCATCAGTCTGAGACCCTGAAGTCTTTCAGATCTCCTGCTTTAAAATTAAATCTAAAAACTAAGAAGATAAGTAACATGTGGTGTAACTGTGTCTACAAGGTAGCGTACAGCAGCTGGTACAAGCGCTGGTGAATGGCTTAAGGTCACCACAGCGTGACACGTGGTAACAGCAAAATGATTTCTTTTAGTAAAACAAAGACAGAAATCAGAAGCCAAAAAGAACTGAGAGCAAAGTGACAACAAAAAGCTAATTGCATTTGTGGACCTTAGGTCTGAAAGACGAGAAGAAGGTGAGGAAGTGGAGGGGTTGGGCAGAGAAGATCGGGAGTGATGCTCCTCCCTCAGACAGACAGCGACACGAAGCTGTTGTACTGCTGGATGTTGCGTTTGAGAATGTCCGAGCAGGGGCCCAGGACGCGCTCGAAACGGGGCCGGTCCAGCTTGACACACTTCAGGGGGCCGCGAGCAACCACTGTGGCAGCACGAGGGCGGTTCATCAGCAAAGCGATCTCACCTGGAAAGCAAAGAGAAACAATCAGAAAACTAAAACCAAATATTTGTTTTAAATCATTATGTTACCTTGTCGACCAAACAAATCAGCTCCAGCTTTTCTCTAAGTCATGAGCCCTACTCTACATCCAGACAGTGGCGTAACAAGAGCTGCACAGAAAGCAGCTGAAACCCCATTCATTAAATGTTATGACGTTTAAAACAAAGCACTAACTTTATGCAGTGGGGAACAACTATTACTGCAAGTACTGCACACATCATGAACAGGAACAGCATAGAAATGGCTTATGAGCAGAATTAACAACAACTTATATCTAAACAAAGAGGGAATATGGTAGCATTAGCCTAGCACTCTGCAAAGCGCTCCATATTAAAACATCAGCAGGACCGAGACGTGGGTTTGCACGTGTTGAGTCAGATGCATCTAACAAAGAGCTGCCCTCCACAGACTCTTTTAGGGACAAAATGTCTGCTGCCTTTTTTTTTTTTTTTTGCACTAGAGGCCTTTATTTTTTTTTTTTTCATTTTTTGACAGTAGGTAGACAGGAAAGAGGGCAAAGAGAGGGGGAGTCATTGGGCAAAGGTCGCCGGGTCCAGGACTCGTACCCGGGACGGCCGCATCAAGGACTATAGCCTCTGCACATGGTCACGCACTTAACACCTACACCACCAGCGCCGCGCCCAAAATGTCTGCTGCTTTAAAGAAAACTGGACACTGTATCTTCTGGAGCTTTAAAGGTGAACACATTGAATGGCAGACAATCCCAATACTAATGTAGACCATGTAGTGTTATTTTACAGGAAAAACAAGGCATTGATGTTAATAAAGTACTAGATTGGGACTCTATCAACAGATGTCTTGGGACATTCCTAATGTCCATAGCTGAAAGCAGAACCGGTAATGGTTGCACTCTATGAAGGGAACTACTGATGTAATGTTCATTTAATTCTTACCAAAGTAGTCAGATGGTCCTAATCTTCCCACTTCAACAAATTCCTCGTTCTCAGAGCGACGCTGCAGAACAGCTGCTGAACCCTAGAAAGGACACACAGATACTCTGCTTCAGCTTTCTCCGCCTTCACATGTGCCAGTTAACATCACCACCATCAGGAAGAGCTTTAACAGCTTTACTGTATAATAAACTCTTTATCCATTAAAATTCCCAAATTACAAGAATCTGGTTGTTTCATTTTCTTCAGAGGAACCAGGATAATTTAAAACATCACATATGGCTCTAAATGTGTCATCTACAAGGAAAATCGCCTGAGCTTAATGGCTGAAAGGGCACCCTGGACCAAACAGCTGCACGGTGGAAATGTGGTCATTTTGCACACATTGGACTTTTTTGGGAAATTTGACTTATTGTGTCTTTAGATAAACGATCCAGAACATAAAAAGTTCTGCTGCCTTATTGAGTTCACAGCTACTACATGTTTCCGACGCTGTAGCTAAGGTTTCAGGTCCCTGTGAAAAGCAGTTGAGTTGAAATCATACAGAAACAAGCCCAAAGATGTTTCAACAGATTATATCATTTAATTAACAACAGTGGATTTTTAGACCAATTATTGGGAACATCAGACATTATAGAAAAAGAAGCAGATTCTATGAGATCCTAAAGATTATTCCAAGCTTAGTAACTCTGCTAAATATTGTCTGAATACTAAATAAAGTCCTTGTAATATACAATAACAATGGCCCTACAGTAGAACCCAGATCTGGACATAATAAGTTATAAAGCACCAGTGACAAAGTGCTAAACTTCACATCTACCAAATGTTGCTTTCTGTGTGCAAAGAAAGCTAGAATCTGTCAGGAAATACAAGCTGCAGGTATGGCAGGTCAAAGGTCTCACCACTTACTAAAAGGTGTATTATTATTTCTATGTTCTTTTAGGAATTGTCTTGATCGATTATTTGGACGAATTGTTTTTCCTCAAATAGATAAAAAAAAATGTTGAAATTCTAAAATTAGAGCTGAGAATAACTAATAATGCTGGCGACCAGAACCTGAAGTTTTTACCCTCAGTGAGCTCTGGTTGGTCACCAGCTGGTTGGAAACTAAAAGCAGGAAGCTCTACCAGGTCGCAGTTACAACGCTCTGGTGTGGAAGCAATGCCCGGCTGTTGGTTCAGGTTCAGCAGATAACAGGAAGCTGAACCTCTCTTATCAGTTTTTCTCTGCTTAACTCGACTATCAAAAATAATTAAAAGAGTTAAATTGTAAATGTTGTAACAGACTAAAACTGGAATTAGCAGGTCAGAGTTTTACAGAATCCGTTCTTAGAAATCAACCAGGAGATCTGTGATTGTTGCATCTTTAGTTTGTTCCACATGATGAAAACAAAGGTAGCTGCAGATTAAAGGGCACATCCCACACTGATGGGAATACTCAGTGACAATGAGTGACAGTTGTGGACGTGTTCATGTATAAAGAGTTATGAAACAGAAGCATACCTCTAAAATAATGAAGAACTCATCTCCAGGCTCGCCCTGAACAACGATCTTCTGTCCATCCTCGAACTGAACAGGCTCCAAGGCGTCAGCCACTGTCAAACGCTCCCATTTGTCAAGAGACTCTGAGGATGGAGATGATAGGAAACATCAGAGCTGGACTGACATCAAGATACGTGACAAGATATTTTTAGATACTCTTCGTATCTTCACACAGGTCACATGATGTTCTGTTCCTATTTTTAAACTGTTGGAACAGAAGAAACTCACCTAAAATGGACACTTTCCTGAGGAATTCCTCATACATCTTCCTCTTTCTCAAAGTGCTTCCCTATAGAGGAGGACATTTAGTTTTAGCGTAGCTCCAAACGGATGAAACAACACACAGCCAGGGATTACTGAGCACTAAGCTGAATACCATAAGTATTCTCCTGTAGCTGTCTCTGTCGATGCCCCACAGCTTCACGTTGGTCTTGGCTCTGACTGTAGCTGCTCTCGGGGTGCCGTAGATTAGTGCCAGCTCTCCGAAGCTGCCTCCCTCTCCGATGCTGGTCACCCATTCATTGTTCACATACACCTGAACGATCGTTCAGATAAAGACCGTTTAACAATCCAACAGAGACCTAACTGTTTCTGTCAGGTTATAATAAGACCAGCAGATACTCACGTCCATCTCTCCTTGGTCGATGACGTAGAAGTTGTCCCCTTCATCACCTGAAGGCACAACAATAAAATGTTTAGCTTCATAGTAACTTGCTAAGTGCTTTGAACAGTCTTTCTTGTTCACTATTGTTACCTTGCTGAATAACTGTTTCTCCAGCAATGTAGGTGACTGGAAACATGGCGTCAAATATGTCGCTGGGAAAGAACAGATTCATGAGAAGCTGAGGTGGATATACATAAACATTTAAACTTTATTAAAAAAAGCTGTAAACAAATAGCAGGTACCTCCTTTCATTGTCATCGAGGTGTGAGAAAAGCACATTCTTTTCAATGGCTTTAGCCAAAGCAGCCATTGTTTTGTAGTCCTTTGGAATGACCTTGAATATCAGGAAGAAAGCAGATGTTCGAAGCAAATCCACAGTAGCTTGTATCATATCTCTTATTGCTGAGGTCAAAGGTCAGTCTGTGCCTACCTTTCTGACATATGAGGCTGCATCCTCCTCTGTGTAAACCTCTGCACTGAAGGCTCCTCTCCGACGGCGACCCTTCACCACAGGGTTCATGGGCGGAGACACTTCCTCATCACGCGAGTCTGAACGAGAGCTGCTGGCCTTCTGCTGGTTTTGAATCTGCTTGGCCTCCTCCTACAGGGTGATGAGAAAAAGAGCCACATTGAATTTAAAGGGCTTATAAACCTGTCATAGGTCTGCCTTTTGATGTAGCCTGATGGGTTTAGCTAACAGAGATTAGATTTGGAGATACTTCCAGCTCTTGTCATCTCTGCCTTTAGTTAGGGTTTTGGCAAAAGGGATCTGTCATACAGAACTGAGATCAGGTCATTGAATTATATGAAAGCTTTTGATGCTTTTAGCTGAATTTAAGCAATAAGACACCAGAATAAGTTTGATTTAGCCATACTGCTTCATTGAGCAGCAGCATCTTTTGTAACTCCCACTGTTTTAGTGTCTACATCCCAACATTTTAAGGCTCAGAGAATTAAAAGTTTGCATGTTGCACTAAATCCTGTCCAGGGCTGTCTTCTCTCCTTCTGTGGCTCCATTCAGGAAGAAAAGCTCGTCTGACTGTGCCTTTGGGGGCAGCTATGCAGTATGTTAATACTATTACTTTTTACAACTTCCTTCATCTTTTTTGTTTCATTTTTAATATTGACAAAAGTTTAGTTTAGTAGTAGTACTGAAAATACCTAACTATCAAATCTTCTTTGCTTAGTAAAACCTTCTACACTGAAGAGTGTCCTCAGTCTGATGTCTGATGTGATGCATTCGATGATAACAATAAGACCCAATTTGACCCACCGATCACAAACAGGGCCAATCAAAAGACAACAAAGAATAAAAAAATGTATTCCTATGTCCCCAACATTTTTACACTTGGCTGCTTTGTATTAGAACTGTCTCTGGGTATCTGCCAGTTCTACCCTAACCTATCAGTCATCCATCGTCTTGTTGTAATCAGAGATTACTTTGTTTATTCTTTTGTTAAAAAGAAGGTTATGCCGGGTAAATTATTGTAGGCATAAAGTGACATTTATGTGCCTTGTAAGTTCCAAAACAAATGAAGTAATAAAAGAAATTTGCCAATCAAAGCTATTCTGGTCCTTTTTCAAATAATAGACTTAAACATTTAAACCTGAAGTTGAAGAACATCTAACCTGCAGGATCAAAATATAACAAAACATCAAATGAAACCAAATCTAGAATGAACTACACTGGTCCATAGGGGTGTTTTATCTGTCTGGTTCTGAATAACACTTAAAATGAAGTTTCTGAAAACTGTTGAAAGATTTGAATAATTTGAGAAAGCCCTGAGCACTAATTGATGTTTCAGTTCGCTGTGTTAGTGTGAGCATACCAAAACAAAGAAACCACCGGGTAGAAGTGGGAACACTGCACCGCAGACAAATGCACATTTGCCCCACAACAATAACTGCCATTGAAGGCGACATTACCCAACTGATTTTACTGGTAGCTTTTAATGCTTTGCTTTGATTGATTATACATTTTCACTATTATGGAAACAAATCTGCTTTTCTAAAACACACTAAAGAAAAAAAACACTAAAACTTAAATAAAAGTGTCTAAGTTAACTCAATGTGAAAAGAGACTGAATCTGTTTAATTAACAATATAATATAAACAGCTGTTTTCAACATACATAAAAAATTACAAGAATAAAACAATAACAATCCATTATTTCTAAGGTAAATTATGGCTGTGGGATGATCTGCTTTTATCATATGCTGACTTTTTTACTGCCCAACGACCAATATCACAAACTACACTGAACACAAACCTTTTCCAGCCTCTCGAAATACTCCCTGAGGAAGGCCATGGGCCTGTCGGGCCTGGAGGTGCACAGCTGGACAATGCAGTCCTTCAGCAGCTGCTGGATGTTGTGTTTCTGCACGTACTGCTCACACTCCCTGAGGCTCCGCTCCTCCTCGCTGCTCGTACTTCCAGATGCCATGACGACAGCCGCAACCCTGCTCTATGACCTCTAACCTTAGAGCTGGAGAGGAGACAAAGAACTTGATGTCAGATTATAACTGTACATTGTAGATTTAACCTCAGTATTAGTAAAACATTTTAAAAAGTGCTTATTTGTAAGGATGAGTCATGGACTGACAGAACTGATGAAGATGTGAGAAAAATAGAACCAGAGTGAGAAGGCAGAAGAAGATGGGGTTTGTTTTGTTTGCCATGGAGCCTGGTCATATGATGTACTCACACTTATGTGAATGAAGAGAGAAAACTAAATTCGATGGACATTTTTCTAGCTCAGATTTTGTTCTGGGACATTTTCCACCAGTCTAAAAAAATATTTATTAAAAAAAACCTCAGCTCTCTGATGCCTTATCACGCACTGGTCTGAAGTTAGAGATGGTGAGATGAATCTGCTGTTAAACAGGCCAAACCATAACAACATTTATACACAATACAGACTGATCTTAGTTAACCTAAGGGCTCTGAATTCAGCTTTGACCTTAAACTATCTGTGTTCACTACAGCACCGCTGCCTTTGAACTCCAGGCACCAATCAATGTGTGCATTTCAGAGAAATAAATGAGGACCTGTTTCACTAACAGAACAATCCAATCTATGCCTGCATGTGCAAAGAGCATGAACCGGATCCATGTCAGTTCTAATCTGACGAGAGGAAGGGAAATTTCTGCCCAGTTATCAACGATGATCCTGGCATAGACTGCATAGTTTCTGCACAGGAAACGTGTCTGGCTTGTTTTGATCCCATCTAACGTTGAAGATGATGGTTGGTGGACCAAAGATTCACATGTAACATCTATCAGTAGAGAATGTAGGCCTTCTGTAATGGGCTGATCTAAATACCCACTATGGCGGCCTGAGTATCAAAAATACATACAGTCTTTTGGTTCAGTTGCAGAATCTAACCTGCTGTCCAAAAAAATAATCAACGTCATTTAAAGTGAAGGCATTTCTATCATGCACAACATGGCTTATGAGAAAACTTGGACATATGTTAAAGGGCAGACGACAAATGCAGCAGTAGTTAATATAACCGCTTTTTAGAATAAAAACCAAATGTCCTGTCTGTAGGAGAATCGCGTGTAGGTCAAGAAGGCCGACGGCTGAACTCAACTGACTCACAGCAAACAAATTTAGTATAAACTGGTTCAAATTTATACCCCTTAACCTACTAAAATGCAAAACAAAGGCTGCTTACAAACTGTCTAACTATATTTGGCCACCGCTGTGCGTCAACGGCTGGCTTGCTGGCTCTGTGCAAAGGCAAAGCTCTCCTCCAATGACGCCATCTTGAGTTCTATCATAAACAAACGAGAAACAGAGGAAACAAATTTCCCATAAACAGACAGCGGCGAAACGACGCAAATACTCACAAAAACGGTAAAATCCCACCGAGCCTTTCGATAAAGACCCGGGATGTATGGTTTATTTCACAAAGCACACCGTTACCAGAGCTTGCTGCTCGATTCGATTTTTTTTCTCGAGCCTTGGACCGCTGCCCCACCGGATACGGCTGAGAACCAATCAGCAGCCGTCACTGACGTCAATTCTCACCATTCTGACATGTGAGCCCGTAACCCGTAGCAACCTTAAAGGGGACAGCGCGGAAACGGTGACGTCAAGGAAAGTTCGATCAACAATCTGTGTCCTTTAACTGAAACACGATAAATGTTAGATTAAAGCGATATCATATATGGTCTCTGTTCAGAGAATTTCCAAAAAAATAAAACAAGATATTTAAAAGTTATGAAAAAAAAAACACACAGGTATTAAAATATCACATTACAGTATACAGAAACAAAGGTTTCAAAAAATCTTTGGAAAATCCATGATTATCCCTAAGTAGCAGGAAGAATGGAAGTTATTCAGATAAATAGATAAAAAGAAGTGAATTATCAAAGAAAATAAATCCATTAAAGAAAATGGCAACAAAGGAATGCAAAATAATTAAAAATAAAATACAAATGGCTAAAAGATTAAAATACATTAGATGGAAAATGACAACTAAAGGCAGAGGATTCACAATATCACCAACATAAGACAATAACCATAGACAGATGGTAAATGGACTGAGCTTATATAGCGCTTTTCCAGTCATACAGGCCGCTCAAAGCGCTTTACACTGAAGCCACATTCACCCATTCGCACTCACTAACGCTCACACATTTATACACCGATACGCAGATCGGTAGGCAACTTGAGGTTAAGTGCCTTGCCCAGGGGCACATCGACATATGGCAGGAGGAAGCTGGAATTGACCCACAACCTTCTGATTGCAAGACGACTACTCTTCCTACTAAGCCACAGTCGCCTACAGATGAATTCTCAAAAAAATTAATAAATATTTACACTTTGTAAAAATATGTATGAAATAAATATGACGAATAGCACGCAGCCATAGAACAAAAATTCTCTCAATACAGACATAACAAAACTAATTAGATGCAAAACCTGAACTACATGATGCAAGAAAACGAGACACCAAAAAACAAGAATGACACTAAGTTATTACAAAGGCTGGTTACAAATGAATTCAAAGTAACCAAACTGTCAAGCAAAATGTGTGCCACTAAAAGCCAAGGCACGTTTATTTACCCTGAACAAAAATATTAATGCAACATTTATTGTTGCTCCCATTTTTCATGAGATGAACCCAAAGAGGTAACATTTTCTCTATATACACAAAAGGCCTATTTCTCTCAGATATTGTTCACACATCTGTCTAAACCTATGTTGCTAAGCAGATCCATCCACTTCACAGGTGTAGCATTTCAAGATGCTGATTATAGGGCATTATTATTGCACAGGTGTGCCTTATGCTGGCCACATTAATAGGCCACTCAAAAATGTGTTGTTTTACTGTATCCAAAAGCCAGTTATCTGGAGAAAAATTAGTTTCAAGCAATTCATCATTCAGCTCCTTTGATCAAAAGCTGCAGCAAACAAAAGCAGCACATCTCAGGTTTTTAGAAAGTTTATTCCAGAGCTAAGGAGCATAGAAACTACATGCTGCCTAAATCTAGTTTAGTTCTGGAACACTGAGTAAGCAGCTCTCTGAAGACCTGAGGAGTCTACATGTTTCATACTTGAGAGGCACCTCAGAAATGTATTTTAGCAGACATTTATGATCTATTCTTTGACAATCAGGAGCCACTGTAGTGATTTTCAAAACTGGTGTCGTATGATCCATTTTCCTGGTGATAGTTGGACTCTGGCAGCAGAATTTTTGATGAGTTGCACTACGTTTTTGCAGTAATCTAACCTACTCAAAATAAAGGCATGCACCAGTTTTACTGTGTCCTGTGTTGATGGTAAAGTCTTCATTTTGGCAATGATTAGATGATTGTATGCTGATTTTGCAGCACACTTTATGTGTCCATTTATTTAAATTTAGATACTAGTCCAAAACAACAATCTGGGTGTCTTGCATTTAGCCCCACTGAGTCTAGTTGAGGGATGATCTCGATCGTCATATTTTTTTCTCCGTGGACCGACAAACCTGGTTTGCCAGTATGTCTGCTGTAGCTGTGGAAATTCACATGGCCCATGCCTTACAGGGTTTGGCAATTCACTAAACACCTGGTTTTAGACCACAATAATTTATTAGTATGGTGTAGGCTCCTTTTTGCGCCAATACAGCGTCATTTCATCTTGGGATGACATATACAAGGTCCTCACAGTTGTCAAGGGATTTTAAGCCATTCTTCTTGCCGGATGTGCAGGTCCATCTACGTGATACTGTTGGAGGAAAACGTTTCCTGACTCACTCCTCCAAAACAGACCCTCAAAGTGGCTCAATAATATTTCTGGACGATACAGGCATGGGACGATGTTCAACTTCCTTTCATGTTCATCAAACCATCTTTTTCACCGTCTTGCTGTGTGTATTGGTGCATTGTCATCCTGATACACGCACACCTTCAGGCTAACAATTTTTGAACATTTGGAGTGCACATGGTCCTCAAGAATGGTTCGGTAGTTCCGTGTGCAGTGAGAGGCGCCAGGCTGCACAGAGTATTTGGCCAAGGGAATGCCATGATATGGCAGCCCAAACCATCACTGATCCCCCCATGCTTCACTCTGGGCGATGCATCGTCTGGTGTTACGCTTCTTTTTGGGGCTTCTCCTACACGTACTCTCCCTGATGTGGGGAAAACATGTCGAGGTGGACTCATCAAGAACAATACATGTATCACATTGTCCCAGCCAAAAGATTTGCGCTCCCTGCACCATTGAAACCGACGTTTGGCATTGGCATGAGTGGACCAAGGTTTTGGCTATTGCAGCCCGGGCCGTGTAATTTGAACCCTGTGGAGCTCCTGACGGACAGTTTCTGGTGAACAGGTAGAGTTTGAGGTTCACATTATTCTGTCGGATTTGGGCGAGCCGTGTTTTATGTTTTCTGGATACAATCCAGTTAAGCACCCGAACATCCCTTCAGACAGCTTCCATCTTGCGTCCCCAGTTAATCCTGTTGGATTCGGATCGTCCTTCTTGGTGGTATGTTAAATTACCCTTATATCGTGGCTCTTGATACATCACCAAGACTTGATGTCCTGGTCACAATGCTCCAGCAAGAACGTGCACCACAATTTGTCCTCTTTGAACTCTGCTAATGTCACCCATAATGTATTTGTGTGCATTCAAATCTTTTGAGCAAAACTGTGCTCTTACCCTGCTAATTGAACCTTCACACTCTGCTCTTACTGGTGCAATGTGCAATCAATGAAGACTGGCTACCAGGCTGGTCCAATTTAGCCATGAAACCTCCCACACTAAAATGACAGGTGTTTCAGTTTCATTGTCCAACCCCTGTATTTATATTATGGACACACTGACTGCATGACTGTAGTGTAACAGAGTCATTCAGTGACACAGAGAAAGAAAGTTGTGTTTTGTCAGCATACATATGGTTAGAGATGCTGAAGTACTCTCTCATCTGTGCTAGGGGGATCATAAGGATGTTAAATGAAAGTGGCCTAAGAATGGAACTTTGAGAAACCCATAATTCATTTTTGTTTGGCCAAATTTAAGATTACCAAATGACACAAATAACTGCCTTTCTGGCAAACCAGCTCTAAACCAGTTAAGCACAGTACCAGACAATCCAACCTATTTTCCCTTTTTATCGTTATGTTATGATTAACTGTTTCAATTGCAGCACTAAGATTGAGTAAGACCAAGACAGAAGTTCTAGGCCCATTACTGTGAAGATGTATAATGTTCAAACCTTTTACCAAGGCAGTCTCTGTGCTGTTGGGTGGTCTAAAACGTCACTCTTTGAAAACAGCTTAAGATCTTTCTTAAAACATCCACTGGTGGTATTCACTTGTACATGCCCATGTGTTTTTGTAAGAATGAAACCCAGGGAGATGACGCTAACAACTAGTACAAACCAAGAATCAAGAAATCAATTCTGGGAACAATGGCACATTCAACTTAACTGTGTTCCAGCGGCAAATCTAAAAACCCATTATTGGCCAACTATCTTCGTGACCAGGGTAACCCCTATTCCCAAAACGAGATTTCTTCATTTTATGCATTAAAACACTAAAGGAACATGTTCACAAATAGCTATCACAAAGCGCTCCATTACTGCAGTTATTTTTGAGGTTGCAGATTACCCAGGGTGCTTTGTAAATTGAAAAAAAAAAAAATAGATTTGCTAAATGTCATATTAAATATACATGCTAACTACGGTTAGCAACACAGTCCAAAAACAATTGGGTTGCTTTCAAACACTAAAAGAACATGCTTACAAATAGAAAACTTTTCCCCAAAAGCTCCATAAGTTATATTTCAGATTTTTATGTCGAATATGAATAAATGCTGCTTTCCATTGGCCTCAAAAGTCAGAATCTGGTTGTGGGAATAATGTCACACTAAAGTTAATCAAATGCAACAGGAAATTTAAAAAAATACTGGGATCATGAAACTTTTCAGGCCCACTATAATTAGTAATATTAATGATGTAGTTCTTTAAGCATTCAAATGGAATAGATGTAGGACAGCATCGTTATTCCTTTATTTTTTGCTTTATTGAGTTAAAAACTATTGCAAGTTTAAATAGCAATTTTTTTCTGCAACTTTTACTGCATTTTATAACTATCAGATATACCGGATTTTGAGGTTGCAGATGATTAGATGCTGCTTTTCCTTTCTTACAAAATCAGAACTAGATTGCAGGAATGACAGCACTTCCATGTAAGAAAAATCTACAATGAGATAATTGTTATGCTCTGTTTTCTGGCCTTTTACAATTATCTATACCAGCTGAAAACTCTGAGCTTTTTTCTAAAATGTTACAAATGTCATATACTAATGCACAACGCATTAGTATATGACATTTGTAACATTTTAAACATGTGGCAGCTATTTTAGATTTTCAAGTTGGGTTGGTGAGGAACGACTAACTTTCCATCAAAAGTAAGCACTCCCATTTCAGAGGAAATTCTATTTGAATTTTCAATATCGGAACTTAAAAATTCCAATTTCTGATGACAACTGGAATCCACAAGGAAGCGTATACGTTTTCATGTTGCATTTCCAATCTAAGATGAGTTCCAGTTATAAAAGATCAGCAAATTGCCTCTAATTGGTCATCCCAATAATCTTGAGCAGGATCTGCCATTTTGCATCCACTCATATCATTGCATATCACTGGATACAAAAACATTAAACCTACAGCATTCATCCACATTTTTATTGTCTTATATAGAAGTGCTAATTTCAATTTAACAACCAATATTTCATCATGAATTATTAACAATGAATCAGCTACAGAAATAAAGTCAAAATCAATAATTTAGTTTATCTCATAGATAATAATGAACTTCATACTGCTATTTTGTAGATTCAGGTAAAGATTCGGCAGTATGATTGACTGTTTTCTATTACTCTACTTACTTTTACTCTAATTAATTTCCATTATTTTATTAGGTAGAAAAATAGTTTCTACCAAAAGTGGTTAGTCATGTTTTACCGCTATGGTTTCGAAGACTAGGAGTAAATCTATTGCACGGGTAAAATCTGCTATGGTGACATTTAATGTTCCTACATAACATTTATTCTCCTGAGGACAAAACAACCTGAGCAAATATTGCGAAGTTCTTTAGTTATTTTTGGACCTCCTCCGGGTTGTTTTTGTCGCCGTGTTTTATCCAATTAAATAACCAAAACAATTCCTCGTGATGAGACAGAAAGGTCATCCAACCAACCAGATTTTTATTTCTTCCTAATAGGCAGTTAATGGTTGATGTTTAGACGTTTTATCAAATCATAGATCAGCGCAGCAAAAGGTTGGCCAATAGAAATGCAAGAAGGAGGGGTCGACTGTTACAGTGAGCCAATCATTGTGCGGCTGAGAGTGACGCATCCTGCCATCAGCTGTTTTTGTTTTTCTGTTAGAACGATAGAAGTTAATAGCGCTATAATAAAGTATTCCTGGTTGACTGCGGTGATTTAAATCAACCTGGAGGTGTTACGGTTGATCTGTGAGCCTGCGGTCCAACTCATCCTCCGGGTAATGAGCGCCCCCCGAGCTGCTGTCTGAAACCGGACATTCCTTCTCTGAAGAGTGCGAGCGTGGCGCTTGGAGTCTGGACGACCAGGAGGAGAAGCGGGCTCCGGCGGGAATCGGCCCGAGCCAAAGGCCTTCAGCCTCGGACAGCGAGACGAAAGAGGATCGGGTGGCTCGGATGGAGACCCAGGAGACCCCATCGGAGGGTCCCGGAGCGCACCGACACTTCATCTGCGCCTCGTTCAACCAGGACACCACGTAAGCGACCTGCGGGCCGGTCCGGGCCCTGTGAGCCCAAAGCTCCTTCATCCACCTGGCTGTTGCATAACGACTTCCAGTCGTATCTCCAGATTATGGTTAGAAATGTAATGACAAGAACCCAAACAGTGAAGCAGAAAGCAGGCAGAACAAAGCTGCGGGCTTTTTAATCGGAACAATGGAAGATAAGATGGAGGTGAAGTAGGCCACTGTGTTAATCTTCAGGGCCTGTTGCTCATCAAAGTGGCTACTTTGTAATCTAACCTCAATGACCGCCTTAACATTCATAAACTAAATGACAAAAGTTTTGTTTTGCTGAACATTAATAATGAGGCCTAACCTCTTTTAACTATCTATTCTTGATCGTTGTTTCTGCAAAACCAGAACTTGTTTGATGCTTTAAAGTTATATTGCAAAAGTATTAACACCAGTCATGTCACAAAGAAACCCCTTAATGTTTTTTTATTTTTATTGTGAATTAACATTAAATTAGCTCATAATTGTAAAGTGGAAGAAAAATGGACCCTTAAATTTCAATATTTCTTTACAAATAGAAATCTGAAGTGTTATATGCATTTGTTACATGTAGAACTATTTTTCACTGCAATTACAGCTCCACATTGTGTGGTTTGTCTCGTGTTGTTTTGGACATCCAGAGATTCAAATGTTCATATGTTCTTTGCCAATAAGCTCAAAATCAAAGAGATGGAGAGCATTTTTAGATATCAATTTTCAAGCCTTGCCACAGATTTTGAATTGGATTTAGGTCTGAACTGGGCCATGCTAGCACATGAAAATGCCTTGACCAAAGGTGCTGAAAGGTGAACCTCCCCTCCAGTAGGTTTTCATCACAGTTCTCATAGTGTGTCTGTTTTGATCATAGTTCTCTGTCTGTGGGCACGAAAACGGGATACCGGCTCTTCTCTGTCACGGCTGTGGACAAACTGGCCTGCATCCATGAGGGAGGTATGAAGCAGACTGGTTTTCATTCTAGCCTCACAATTTCGCAATAGCTCCTACACAGAAAACGATCATTTGTGTGTAACATGCATGTTTGTATTTATTTCTGTCATAAAACCAGCCTGCTGCTGCATTATTCTGCTAAAGTGAGGCTGTCTAAGCAGTTATTTGAGCTGTTATCAGGTTCGTATTGGTCTTACAGTGAATTAAATAGGCTGCAAAATGACTGCTTATATACCATCAATTTACACTTTACAAGACAATCAGGTTTATTTCATATGCAATTACATAGAATAAAATTTTAAAGAAAATCAATCAAATTTATTCTAATATGCCAAATACAAGTAAGCCAAATTATAACACAATATAGTCAAATTCAGTTGTTCAAAGTTGCAGCAACAGATCCATCTAGGTCAACACACCTTCCACCCCCTCCAGGAAAGTGACACAGCCAAACACAGAAGTACTGGGTCAGGAGTACCTTCTGTGGAGAGAAAAAACATAAAGAAAACAAAAAGTTAATGGCAGCAATAATAGCAAATAACGCTTAAATGAAGAGTATCAGAATGAGGAAGAGTCCTCCAGCAGCCCTAGCGCCTAGCAGCTTAACTACACAGAGAGCTTGAGATAGTCTGAGACCCTCTATTTACAAACTTTATCAAAAAGGAAGGTTTAAAGCCTGGTCTTAGGAATATACTGCCTAACCGATAAATACATGCAGTTAATATCCAATGTTGTCTTTTTTCTTTCGCTCAGTGGAGGGCCCAGATGTCTACATAGTGGAGCGACTGTTCTCCAGCAGTCTGGTCGTAGTGGTCAGTCTTTCCATGCCCCGTCGAATGAACGTTTACCACTTCAAGAAGGGTACAGAAATTTGTAACTATAGCTACTCCAACAACATCCTCTCGGTGAAGCTGAACAGACAGGTGAGAACAGCAAACTGATCTTTCTGTTTCTGTTTCGCTGCACTGTTGTGCTGATCTCCTGGTCTGTCGCTGTCACTTCATATGCGGACATCAGCGACTCGTGGTGTGCCTGGAAGAGTCCATCTACATCCACAATATCAGAGACATGAAACTACTCAAGACCCTGCTCAACACACCCGTCAACCCAACAGGTACAACCAGCAGTTTTGGCTTGAGCGTATCAAAGCTACAAAATTGATTTAGAAGAACCTTGCAGAACCAAAAACAGCTGCAAATGGACCAGAGGGTCATAAAGTCTTAGTAACCCATTAATAAAACAAACCAAGCATTAGTTGTCAGCCTGCGTACAATTATAACCTAAAAACTTTGTTTTCTGAGTTTAACTGCTTGTAGACAAAATAACATTATGTATAATTAAGAGTTTGCACCATTTCTTTAGCTTATGAAGTCTTCATGTAAGTCAGATGTTTAGTGGCTACTGTCTAATTTTGCTAATGCATATATGTACAAAATGTTATGAGGAAAGGTGACAAAAATATAAAGGTAGGGGTGCTTTCTAGGTGGTTCGTTCATCATTAAAGGTATTCATTTGTCTCCCATTTGAAGTCGTTTTAACATAAAGCATCTAGAGTCGGGTTCTCTAGTCTGTTAATCTGCGTTGCATATAAATAAATGGGAATTGGCTTAGCAGGAAAATGTTTTATAGGCTCAGAGGTTTAGCCAGAAAAACAACTTTAGTGTAATACCTGCAGCATGATAAGGAGTATGGACAAATGTTCTCAAAGATACCCTTGTTCTGACTTATGTAAATACAGAACAAAGTTTTCATATAGGTTTGTTCACCAGACTCTATAGATGTGGAAATGCAAAATGCCTTTATTACTAGACAGAAACAAATAGAAATCTGAGGGTTTCGTTACTTTTTATTGGGTTTCATCATTGACAATATTTATTTCTGCCTCTTGTTTTGTGGATGGCCATAAAAAAATGTAAAAGTGTAACTTTGACTCAATCTTAAACAGTTCACTCTGCTACCCTGTAGGCCTGTGTGCTCTGTCAGTCAACCACAGTAACTCCTACCTGGCATACCCAGGCAGTGCCACCATTGGAGAGATCACAGTCTACGACGCCAACAACCTGGTGAGGATTGGGATTGTAAACCCCATGGAAAGAAATGAATGTAATTAGAGAGCATTTGTTTTCCACTTTCAGAGCACTGTGACCCTGATCCAGGCCCACGACAGTCCGCTGGCAGCCCTGACATTCAACGCCTCGGGTTCAAAACTGGCCAGTGCATCTGAGAAGGTGAGGACCTGATTTCTTTTCTGCCCTCCTTTAGTTGGTTTCAGTAAAGGTAGGTGTGAAGTGCATCTTCTTCTCTTTAGGGGACTGTTATCAGAGTCTTCAGCGTTCCAGAGGGTCAGAAGATGTTTGAATTTCGGCGAGGGATGAAAAGGTCAGTGCTTACATGTGTTTTTAAGCTTTTCTGTTATTGTGCTTGCTGACTGGGATAATGAGAATCGCTTTAAAAGTGAAAAACATTGACAAAAAGGACGAGGTGCAGGAATCGCAGCTCCTTTTGTCACTATTTTGCCAAGCTGGGTTAATCAGGATGCTAGCAGGCTAATTTTATTGGCCATGCTAACAGCACATTTCTGCCCGAGTAATGAAATGTATGCATATAAACAGACTATCAAACTAATTTTCCTTAAAATGATTACCTGTTAAAAAGAATTTTTGCATTTTAGTGATACATGTCATTTTTTGGCTTTTGAAAAAACATACACCTGCAGCTTTTTTTTTGTTTTGTTCTCTCATTGATTGATTGTGTTTCAGATATGTTAGCATCAGCTCACTGTCGTTCAGTGCAGACGCTCAGTTCCTGTGTGCCTCCAGCAACACTGAGACTGTTCATATCTTTAAACTGGAGCAGCACAGTCCCAGGTAAACATGGCTCTACATTGTTTCCTTTGACGTTCAAGTCACACATTAGATTTGGTATCACAGGCAGCTAGTCCAGTGTTAGTCTCTACCTCCAAACAGCCATATATGCTTGAATATATTATGTGTTGCAGTTTTAACCATTAAATATGTTTAATCTAGGTCCTTAGGCTTTTGCTCCTCTATCTAACAACTTCCTCATGTAATTTATTTAGCACACCCGAAACACAAAACCAACAGATATCTGCTGTATTATCATCTGGATAATCAGCCCAAACTGGGCTTTTCAGTGAGGTAGCCGGAAAGAGACAGAAGTTTCTAGCATCACGTCTAACTGACAGAAAGTTCTTCAGCAAGGTGCCGTTTAGAGACAAAGGAGGGATTTTACAAAGCGATAAAATGCAATGCAAACCCCTTCATCTTTTTACTGGACTCAGATTGCACTGAATACACACTTATCAAGTCCAGCAGATGGAAGCTATTTGCACCCATTTTTGCATTAGGCTGCAGTTGTAATGCAGACAAACAAGTCAGAGGAGATCTTTGACCTACTTCCACTGCTTTCTCCGGGTCGCTTCAACATTTCGCTGCTTGAATAGTCAAAATAACTTCTTATTCCACATATGTGGCCTCCAGATATGACTGTTTTCATGACCTTGTCAAGTATACTGAAAACAGACGTTTGTTGGAGTACATGTAAGTGTATATCAAAGTTTCTCTCATATATAAAAATCTTATTTTTCTAAGCTGAATATTCAGGAAGGTTTGAAATAATCCACGATACGCCATAATTTTAAATACTGATTAATATGTCAAACACTTAATGTAAACCAAAGGAACTAGCTATAACCATAACTAAGATGTAACTAGAGCTGCTTCATCTGGTATCTAAAATCATATATTTTTTGACACATTTTGCAAAAGTTCGTCTGTACATCTTTTAGGCCAATTATGACAACTGGAAAAAAACACAGCCTAGTAAATTAGCCTTAACGTTCTGAATAATAGACTTAAACCCTATTGAGCATCTGTGGGACTTCCCCAAATGGGTGGTGAAGGAGCACAAGGTCTCTAACCTCCACCAGCTCCTTGATGTTGTCATGGAGGCGTGGAAGAGAACTACAGGGGCAACCTGTGAAGCTCTAGTGATCTCCATGTCCAAGAGAGTTAAGGAAGTGCATTAAAATAATGGTGGCTACAGAAAATATTGACACTTCGGGCACAATTTGGACATTCTAACTTGGGGGTGTAGTTACTTTTGTTGCAGTAGACATTAATGGCTGTGTGTTATTTTGAGGGAACAGAATCTTTACACTGTCATGTTTTTGCAGCATTAACGACATCAATTGGATGGGCTAAATGTTTAACTATAACCTATATTTATGTCCCTCAGTCAAGAGGAGGAATCTCCAACATGGTCAGCATATGTGGGGAAAATGTTCACAGCAGCCAGTACCTACCTGCCCACCCATGTTTCTGACATGATGCACCAGGACCGGGCCTTCGCCACTGTACGACTTGACATGTTTGGCTTGAAGAACATCTGTGCCCTGGCTACGTAAGAACATTTTATTTTCCTATAAAGGGTTGTTTTTGAGTAGATTTGTTTATATCTGATCTCCTTTTAGGATTCAGAAGCTTCCACGTCTGCTAGTTGCATCCTCAGAGGGGTACCTCTATATCTACAATGTAGATCCGCAGGACGGAGGCGAATGCGTCCTTGTTCAAAAACACAGGTGGGTTCATGTTTATAGAAATAGTTGCTCTATAAAAAAACTACAAATATTTAAAATAAGCAGCATTTTCTTTCATTATTGGCAGAATGTCACTTTGTATAAAAATGATGATATGATAAAATATGAGAGTTAGTGTCTCTGCTAATGCTTATGTTTCTGGGTTTTCCTTTCTGCTCTGTGCCTTCAGACTCTTTGAATCCAGTGAGGAGCAGGAGGAAGAAAAGGAAGAGGAGGACCAAGAGGACCGCCCCCAGCAACCAGCCGGCCAATCATATGCTGCCACTGTGGCTCTCGCTTCAACACCACCCTCCTCCACCACACTCATGGGTAAGGTGCATCATCCATGGGTGTGTTATGGCAGACATTCTCATTTTATAAGTTAAAATGTCTTACAGTCTTTTGCAGTATTTATACAACTTGATCTTTTTCATATTATATCATGTTAAAACCACAAAAGGAAAATAAATAATGCATGGTTTTTAGATATTATTTTTACCAATTAAAATCTAGAGTTGCAAGTCCTTGTTCTACCAGCTAGAGACAGAAAAGTTTTGCCTTTTCTTCTTCTGCTGCAAAATAGAGCATCTGTGAACATCAGTTTCAAGTCTTAGAAACCATTTTTAGGTTTAGCCACTTATTTTCAGCTGTGGACTTTCAATAAAAGTTATTCTAACATATGAATAAGCCTTGATTGTTGTAGCTCTGGCTGTATTTTGTTCTGCTGGTGTCTTGTTAGAATCTCAAGTCTTTTCTTGCAGTACTGCCTCCATTCAGCTTCCAGTCAACTGTGACCAGTCTTCCCGTCCCTTCTATAAAATAGCATGACCACAGCATGATACTGCCACCACCATGTTTCATTGTGAGGATGGTGTGTTAATTTTGACCGGCAGCTCATGTAGGCCAAACAATTTAATTTTGGTCTCATCTGACCAGACCAGTTTCTTCAACATATTCGCTGTGCAATCCTTCTGTGGCTTCTCCAGTCTCTGCAGCTCCTCTACCATGGATTTCTTGCATGTTTCTCTGATTAGAGCTCTTCTTGCCAGACCTTATTTTTTTGGGGATATTGATGTATTACATTACTTTCTCCACAGTTTTCTCCCTGACTTGGTCTTCATGATGCTGTTTGTTCACAGATGTTTTATTACAGACCTCTGAGGCCGGAAACAGTACAGCTGCATTTAAATTTAGATTAAATTACACACAGGTGGATATCTATAGTGGATATGAGTGGATAAAACGTGTGTGAGGATTATTAAGGTCAAGGAATAAAGCTGAACACAGAGGTTTTGCTATTAAGAACTGACTTAGAAATCTTACAGAATCTTAAGCTGTTTCTTTTCTCTAAACGACTATAAGAACACAAGCATTTCCCCCAAACAAAGGAGCCAAATTCTAGCGTGCTTTTCTATCAGATTGTTGCCAACAGCTGCTATCGGTAGGCATTAGAACACATCTCCATCTCCCCTCTTTCCCTCCCAGGTTACTCTGAAGATGGTGGAGCACAGAAGGGCGAAGTCATCCCTGAGCACGAGTTTGCAGAGGGCCCCGTTTGTCTGGATGATGAGAACGAGTTTCCTCCAGTCGGCAACCAGAGTAATTAAACAACCGTTTCCCAAGATCCCTCCCACACTCCTGCACAAATTCAGACCTCCAGTACTTATTTCAAAACAGAAAGGATGGTTAAAACTAATACTGATGACGAGACGTTGGCTCCCCTGACCTTCCACTAAGCTCATCGTTTACCTTGGATACAGTGTTAGTAAAGAGTATTACTTTCTGGTGGTTCTCGTGTTCTGCGTTCCTCTAATCTTGTATGAAATCTGGAAAAAGGAGAACTAGGACATCTCTCATTAGGAACACAGGAGTACCCAATATAATGCCATAACCAACGGTGTTAAATATTTCTAATATGCATAAAGCAAGACACTTTGACAGAGAATTAACCTTACTGATGTAGATAAATGACACTGAAGAAAGGAAACAATATTTCATGAAGATTTATGAAACCTGATTTTTTTCCATTTTAATTTCAATATTTTTCTATGTCAATATTGCACTTGTTTTCTTAATCAAATGTTATACATTTAGAAAAATAGTCTGATATTTCAGGGGTTTGGCTGGAGGCATGCTGGAAGTTTACATTTGGCATCAAGTGTCACCCTAACTAAATCACAAAGCAACTGGTAACTGTTTATAAGTCCTGCATAGCATTTCATTTATATGTTCTGGATTGTTTTCTATTATTCCTGGCCTGGATAATCCAACCACACTGGCACCAGTTCAGCTCCCACTGCAATATTTTTCTCTGAGACCTCATTTAAACTGAAACAGTGGCTCTCTACTGTGGCTCTCATCTGTCAACTAAACTGTTTCCCAACATCCAGAGAAATCTGTAACTGGGCAACACCATAAAAAATTATCTTTTGAACCTTAATTCTACGTAAAAATTATACGTCTGTAAGAAATCTCCATTTTGGTGCACTGATGCACCTCAAGTAATTACGACATTCTTGTTTTTCAAATCACCCGATGCAATCACATGAAGCAGTCATTCATTTATCAACAAAAAGGCCCAGACCTAGTTTCATCTTCCAGTTTTCTGCTAAGTCTTTACCTTTTTGTTTTCTTCATCCTGCTTAAGATAAAATATGATTGTTTTATTTTTGCAGATTTAAAAGAATCGTTCTAAAAGGTTTCTTAACTTTCTAACACTACTACTGGTCCAAAAGCTATTAGATAGCAATCAACGACATCCATCGAGCTATTACCTTCTCCCACTTATGCCTGCAGGGGGCACTGGTGCCTAACTCTGGAGGTCATCGAGTGAGCGGTGGGGTATACCCAAAACAGCAACTAAAAACTATTTTTTTCTAAATAATTTAACCCCCTTGACCTTTTTACATTTTTTCACGATACAGCTGAACTTTTACTGAGTCATGCTAATACATGAATATGCTTCGATATAAACACGGGGTGCCAACAGGTTCCTTTTAGGATTGGGATGTCTTTAGGTCCATCCATCTCATCATCCACTCTGACCAACGTTCCTGCCCCTGCTGAGGATATGCGTCCCCTCAGCATCATGCTGCCACCACCATGTTTTACAGTGTGTATGGTGTATTCAGGTTAATGCGAAGCCTTTGCTGCTGTCAGACGTGGCGCTTGCATATAAGCCAATAATTGCAATTTTAGTCTCTTCTGACCAGAGCTCCTTGTACACCATGCTGACTGTGTTCCCTTCATGGATTGAGGTAATATGTTCGAATTGTTAGTTGCTCTATTCCATTAAATCCTAATTAAATACACTAAAGCTTGTAGTGTGACAAAATATGAAAATGTTCAAGGGGTATGAATACTTTTGTGAGGCCCTGTAACTGTGTTGTGATCCTGCAGCGGTTATGTATCAACAGCTGGGGCTGACATGCAATGAGGTGTGCATGTGCAAAACCCATCTGAGATATCGCCTTGAGGAGGTTCTTTTAAAGCCGAGAACAATGTGCATATTTCCCGATGTTAATCATTCATAGTCTGCAGACCAATTTTTCTTTCCTTTTTGAGCTTTAGACCCCTTATAGGTTTATTAAAGTTATTAAAGATTATCAATGGGCATTGCCTCCGAACAGACGTAGTGCTCTAAAGAAGGAAAAGACTGTGTAATACACTATTTAAATCATAACACATGCCGTACTTATTACATTACTTGCAGATACAGCTATGATATTAATCATGGTAGCAACACAAGAGACCAGTGAGAGTCACAAACATAACGTGATAATATTTTTGGAAGATTTGACTCTCAGGGAGGCAGTGGCCAGCGGACATGTTGGTCATGAGCTGCACATAGCAAAGCTACAGGTCTCGTATGATTAAGACCTATTTAATAACATAATGTTAAGATGTAACAAGTTATTTTTACACTGATGTTGAAATGTTCTTTGGTAAAACCTTATTACACATTAAGACATAGACATATACCTAAAGTATGTTAAGAATTTTTATTTTATGTATAATGTGTATATATTAAATTTCTATATGGTTTAAGAGGTAACCTGGTAATAACACGTGACCTGCCAAAAGATGGCGCTGTTAGGACACTCTGGACATTTTACCCAGTGACTCATTAAATCTGAAAGTGACTCAAACTTGGCTACATCTGCTTATGTTGTCAATATTTAACACTCAGCTGTATCTCATTCAGCCTAAAATATAACAATTAATCTCGATCTTTAACCGTTATACCATGGATGGCTGCATCGAGGACCAATAGCATCTACATATGGGCCGCCCTCTCTACCGCCAGCTGCATGCTGCCCCATAACAGGAATTTTTCACAATGTGACTTTGTTTACAGTTCAACAAAATGAATCTTACATTGCATGCTGCCTGATGACTCCAGATATATTATTTATCTTTCTAAACATCAATCTAAAAGAGAACTGGACCAGCGACTCTATGGATAAACGACCAAAGTTCAGCCACTGCTGTGTCTTGTTTGCACATCTGCAGCATCTGGACATTGAGCCTTTTAATCAACACTTTCTGCACACCAAGTGCTGCGTAGATGCAAATGAGATAGCTGTCTCCACTTATGTTTGCCTACCTCATCGCACTTTTTTGAAGCTGTTTTTATGTTACTTCTGGCCTCAGCACACAGTGTGGCATCGACAGACAGCCTTTGTTCGGTCACAGCATGGTGCTGCTAATTCATCTTGGCTGTAGTCTGCTGTGGACACTGATCTGTCAGTGGCAATGTCCCATAGGAGTTCATCTCTCTTGTGGGCAACCCTCCATGCAATCGCCCTGTAGTCAGGTGTGTCAAACTGCAGAGGTGTTTCTTCTGCCTCTTCATGCTCCAAGTCAAATATAAGAGGTGGGTCGTGGAGCTGCACCTGTCCGGTTCCACCGCTGCAAGCCTCTGCTCCACCTGTCAAAATTAAATCCTTTTAAATTTAAAATCCATGGCTATATACAGTTCCAGTGAAAAATTTAACTATATTGAACACAAGCATGAATGTCATATTATTTTGATCTATAATCATTCTATTCTGAAAAGACAACTTGACTGAGTTTAAAAACAATAGTTGGATGCCCATGTTTGCAGATTTTCTCTAAGTCACACATAATCATCATTTCACACACAGGCCCCAAAATATGCAATAAACCACCACAGATGCAGATAGGGCTGCACAGTGGCGCAGTTGTTAGCACTGTTGACTTATACCAAGAAGGACATGAACATGCAAACTCCATGCATGGGGTGAAAATGCAAATGTGTGTGTGTGTGTGTGTGTGTGTGTGTGTGTGGTGTGTGGTTTAAGTAGGTTGGTTTTCTGCGTTGAGATCAGGTCTACTTCAGAAGCTTGAAATTAGCGTACTTTGTCCATTACTAACCCAGTTTTGATCTGTATTAAAATGTTCTTGTTGGAGAACCCCAAACATGTCAAACCCAAACTGTTAGATAACGAAACTTGTTTAGGATGTTGAAGAACGACTGAGGATCTACCAAGGCTCCAGGTTGTCCTATACTGGAAGCTGAACACCAGTGTTCTCAGTAAAGTAAGATAAAAGCCCCCAGAGCTCAAATGACGTTTGCAGCTGTCCACAGGAATAAGCTAAATGTCTTCTGAAGAAAGGTTTATAGTTAGACGAGGTAAGGACATTGAACTATTTGCCAACAATGACAAGAAGCATGCTTGCAGGAGACAAGATGAGGTTTTCAAACTTAAGTACACTGAACCAATTGTCAAGCATGGTGGTGGCAGCATCATGCTGTGGAGCTATTTCTTTACCAGTGAGACTAGTGTTTAGCTTTTTAGTCAAATCAGACAAAGTTGGACCTATTTGCCCGCAAGGACAAGAAGCGTGTTGGAAGGAGCTTTCAAACACTGCAGCAGCGGTCAAGCATGGTAGTGGCAACATCACGTTGAGGGGATATAACTAGTTTCAGAAATAATAAATAAGGCAAACATTAAAACTTCTGAAAAGGCCCCAAACCCAATCCTTTAGAAAATGTTTGACATTCAAACATATAAAGGGCATAATTACTCTGTCAGTGATGCTGCAACAATAGAGAGAAATTTGTTGAGGTTCCATGTGAGTACTGAAGCTAGAAATAGGCATGTTCTGTTATTCTACCTCCCTGCTGAGTTAAACAGAGCTGTACCCATTTAATGTCACTGTGATGACATTATGCATACTCTTCACTATAGTGGCATAAAAAGCAGCAATGCAAACTTGACTTGATTAGCACCTGTGATGTAGAAAGCTTTGTGTTTTCCGGCTCGAACTGTCTGCAAGTCCCCAAACCTCCCTGCGGCACCACTGTTAGGATGGAAGAGGAACTACAACACAAGAACGCAGGGCAGTCCTGTTTCAACACAAGGGCAATTGTAGAAAGTGACTTACAGTTGTGAGGGCAGAGTTGTTTGTACCTCATGACCAGAGTGTTCTCCGTGCAGGAGAATATTTGTGGTGTCAATGCCATCATAACGCCTGTCTGAGGGAGGCGCTATCCCTGCCATTGACAGAACAGTTGAAAATATGTCCATACCACTGCAATATGAGAAAAGGTGCAAGAAGGTGAGTTGTAGAATCATAATTCAATTCAGTTCAGGGCATTTTATTTATATAGCAGAAAATTATCATAAATGTCATCTCAAGGCACTTCACAAACCGGTCTAATTCCAACTACATACAACCCAAATGTACGGGTACATCCCATAAAGTTGGAATACTATTGAAAAGTTCATTATTTTTAGTTCGATTCTATTGAAAACATTAAATTCTTATGTAGATTCATTACACACACAGTTATATTTCAAGTTCTGCAACCAGGATTGTGAACTTGATTAAAATTATTTTAGGTGGTACTGAATAATACTGGACCTAAATAGGTCTGCGAATGGGTTTTGTACATCTATATGGCTGAGGAAGTAGTTTTTTTCACTTGTTTACCCTCAATCCATAACGCTTAAGGTAATTGTGTGTGTAGTTTATGGTAGTTTTTGACAATAAATATCATATATTATATCGTGAGATCATTAGTTATTGATAATTTTTATTTGAATTAGTTTTTTTCTATGTGTATTGAAGCAGACGCTATCTTGGCAATTGGATTGCTAATTTAAAAAATGGTATCGTGATAATTGTCAAATAAATGTAAAAAGAAATTTATATTTTTTTATTCACATCACCCAGCTTTAGGTTGGGTGCATAAATTTTGATGTATTTGTTGCATTTGCATACATTTCTGCAAAGAAAGCAAATCTTAAAAAATCTTTAAGAAATCTTTAAGCACAAATATATATTTTGTTGCACTTGTTGGATTAAGTGTTTGGAGTAGTTGAAGTATATTGTGAAAGTGTGCTTGCCTGAGCACAGCTGAGCTGGTGGTGTTTGCAGGGATCCTGCCTGGCCAATATACCACAGTGGGCACCCTGTGACCTCCCTCCCAGGTGGTCTGCTTAGCTGAACCTCCACCTAACATGCAGACAGAAGATCACCTTATATGGAGTAAAGCAATAAAATATATACAAACCCTAGCTAACTGGATATAGCTTACTATAAAGCTTTGTGGAGCTTTTCAGTAAACTAATCTTAACTTAACTTTGTTGGTCTGCCATTTTCCAGTGAAAGGCCCAACACTTCCTGCAAATTCGCACTTTTGTTCCCAAGGACCATTGTCACCTAAAACACACAGAGGACTGTATTTATCACACGATCTTCAAGTTTATCATGCGAGGGCAGATCTGAATCCTTCAACTGTCTCACCAGTGAACCAGATTAGAGTATTGCCTTTATCTGTTTCATCAGCAGCAGCCTTTATTGCCCCGACCAGACCGTCGAGTTCCCGCAGGCTGGCAGCATACACCTCGTCACCTGAAGAGTTAGCCACCGTGGGGGCGAGTGGGACGTGCATGTGAGCTGATGTGACAAAAAGAAGATACGGCTGTGCTCGGGCCCTGCAACCAAATGAAAGTTCTCTTTCAGAAAGCGTTCACTAAGTGAAGGTTTCAAAACATAATTTCCTCATGAAGAAGATTCATGAGAAAGCAACATGATCTGACAAGCTGTTGACTGACTTACTTAAAGCTCTGTGGCGTAACAGCATTCAATGTTAGTTTCTGACAATGTTTAGACAGCAGCGGAAGACATGCTTTTGACAACTATAATTATGACCCTTATCTTGGAAAATAAGGCCACAGGAAACTCTGCCACAGTTTGATTTATGCATTATTATAAAATGTACTTTATCTGTAAACAAATCTTTGGAATATCTGCAGCTTAAATGCAACAAATGAGCACTTTCATGTTAGAATGGCTACATGTGCAATCATTGCTCAAATTATTTTCAGAAATGTAAGGATAGAGATGCTTCTCTTCAGCATGGTGCCGTGCCAAAGTATTGACACCCCTTATACTTCTACACATTGTGTCACATTAGAATCACTAACTGTAGTGTATTTTATTGGGATTTATGTAAAGTAAAAGGAATTCAAAGCTTTTAACAAATAAACTGAAAAGTGTGGCATGCAAATCCCACCTTTGTTTTATATAATCTTAGTATTAATACAGCTGTTCTGTGAAACCCTGAGATCAGGTAGGAAAACATGTTTATTAGCTGTGCACTATACAAATTTGTTCTTTTTCCTGTTTCCCATAAGGCATGAAGGGGGCGCAACAAACCTAAAAACTAGCTCTGTCCACATGACCAAAGTTAAAACTTTTGGCCTAAATGCTAACTTGGTGTTGGCAGCTTCATGCTGTGGGCATGCTTTTCTTCAGCTTGGACAGGAAAACGGGTTAGACTTGATGGGAAGATGGATGGAGCTAAACATTGGAAGAAAATCATGTTAAGGATGCAAAATAATTGAGACTAGGGCTGGCATTCCCCTTCCAGCAGGACAATGACCCTAATTAACAACCAAAGCTACAATGGGATGGTCTAGGTCAAAGCATATGAAAGTCAAAGTCCAGATTTAAATCCAATTGAGAATCTACGGCAAGGCTTAAAATTGATGTTTACACATGCCCTGTGTAAACGTCCAGTCTGACTACTATTTTCTAAACAATGGGAAATTTCAAAAAGAAAATTTTTGTTTCTAAATGTGGAAGCTGGTAGAGACATACCCCAATAAAATGCTGTGACTGGTGCCTTCACTAAACATTGACTCACAATCCTGACCAAGTTTAAGGGGTCTGAATATTTGTTGCAAGCGCTGTACGTGTCAATGATGGAAACAAATATAGTTATAGTTAGAAGGTTTAACTGCCCTGTGTGGCAGTTTTGTTTCCTTCTGTTCCTGTTCTTTGAAGGAATGTGGCCTATCCAGCACTGAATTAAAGCTTAGCTGCTGTTGAATGCTAAACAGCACCAGAACGAAAACTGCAGCACTCATTCACATGACCTCCTGACACAGCATGGGGGCATGTTGCCTTTTAACCAACAGCTGTAAGCAGCAGGGTTCAGCGCCCTCCTCCTGATAGACTTTAAACGTGCAAACACTAAGAGTGTGCTCTGTACAAATACTGCGCAAATATGCTCACACCAAAAGATCCTTTTTCCTATGTGATTAGTTGTATGCTGTTTTTAAAAAGTGAGGACCAAAACTGATGAGAAATAGTAGCATTGATTGCTTCCTGACCTTAACACCTCTTGATCCTTTAGACTGCTTTATGGCACAGTCCCAGACACAGTCCCTGTATACTTTATATTGCACAGATCTGCCTAATGATGCCAGCTGTGAAGTGAAAATTCCAGCTGTGAAGTGAAAAATCATGTTAAACACTTGCCTTGTCAATAAAATGATGGCATACGCATTTCACTTTCCCATAATATCTTAGTCCTAATGTTTCACCCCAATTGCACCACTGGGGCACACTTAATGCACTGCATTCCAAGGGTAATAATAAGGGCTATAATAATGGGTAATATCAGTGAGGGTGCAAACAGGTCTCAAGATTTTTTAACCCAAGATGGCTGAAAGAAGCCTACTTAGCCTACAGGAAACTAAAGGAGTGCCACCTGTCACTCTTTTTAAGAAAACACTGTTTTTAAACTAAGTGGAAGGAAGATAGTGCTGGTTGGACGCTCCTGCTCCCCTGTGTTTGATTCCACGCTTGGACCGCCGTGGTGGTGGACTTGCCACTGTGCATCGGACCAGACTCTCCTGCAGGATGCTGAGAGTTTTCCCTCTTAAGAGTCCCAGGTGATCAAGGTCGGTTCATCTAACATATTTAACTGTGTTTTAATTATGCCCCAGCTGGTCCTGCTGGTGTTTTTTTCTCTGATTTTACAGACTTTTTATTATCCATTATTAAACTTTGGATCCATCACCAGCTAAAAGTAGAGTCCTGAAACGAGGTCGAACCCCCTGTGATTTGTTTGATCCATCTATACTGAGGAAGTGCCCTGATGTTGTTAGATTCTGTTTTAATAATCTTTGCACAGGTATTCTCAACGTAGTGGAACTAATGAAATCTGCCTTCGTACCTTCTATCGCCATAGATGATTAAATAAATTCGGAAATCCAAAAGAGACTGTGGTAAGGTAGAATGCCTGTAGAAACCCACTAAACTTGAGGTTCACAGGCTCCACCTCAGAACTACCTGAATGGAATAAATTTCTAATCGTATTTCTTTAAATGATAAATATTCTGAGGTAATGAAACAATAAACCAGTTTCCTCTGTGACAGTAATGATTTCAACATTTTTCTGTGATGAAAATCAATTGTGTCAGAGGAAACATTTGTCCATCAACGTATTATAACTCTGTTTATGGGTCTCCACTTACTGAGTCTCAGAATGTGTTTTGATCCAGTGACTATCTAACATTTCATCTTGATAAAATGAAAATATATACCTGTCCAAAAGACTTTCTCCCTGCGTTGTTTAAAAAGCCTTTTTCCTGGTATAGGCTCTTGTATTGTAGAAATCTGTAACACTTCACTTCTAACAGGTATGGTTCCACACAAAAAAATTTAAAAAGTGCAATTTCGATCATTTATGTCATGAAAAAGTAGTGGCAGAACAGCTTACTCTTTGAACGGAAAAACATGGAACCTTTCACAAGTTTCAGTCTGGCTTTCGTAAGCTCCACTTCAAATAAACTGCTTTAACCAATGTTGCTAGTGATATTTTGATGTAAGCTGGCTCTGGAGCATCCACTGTAAATGTTCTCTTGGACCCTACATCTGCCTTTGACACTGTAGATCACAGTATGTTGAATAACAGGCTCCGGGATGTACACAGCCTATCAGCTGTGGCTTTGGGTGGTTTAACTTTTGTCTTTCTGGCAGAACATTCAGTGTTTTGCAATCCAGATCATGTCAGACTCCAAGAGCCTGCCATGTGGGGTACCACAGGGTTCAGTCTTGGGACTTATTCTATTTGTTTTGTATATTTTGCTTCTAGGCCAAATAATCAGGCCGTTTTTCTGATGTTTCTATCATTTATATGCTGATGATATTCATATCTACTGTTCTTTTAAGGGAACTGAATATGTAAAGTTGTCCTTCTTGATACACGGTTTAATAGTGTCAAACAGTGGCTCTGTGACAACTACTTGCAGGTGAACTCTGATAAGACTGAAAGCGTAATTTTTGCCCCTGAGTACAGAATGACTAAAATCAAGCAGTACCTTGGAGTACCGTGCTCTTCTGTCTAACCAAACCTCAGAAACCTTGGTATTATTTTTTGCTATATCACTGGAGTGCTGTTCTTATTAAATATTTCAAAGATTTGAACTCTGGCATCTAAAGCTGAATTAGAAATGACTACTTATGCTTTTACTTCATCTTATCTTGATTTTTTTTGAAGAACAACCTTCTTATGTGTTTGAATAAGAAAGTTCTTGACCGTCTCCAGTCTGTACAGAATGCCAACACACCAAAGAGACAGCACAATACCCCAGTTTTAATATCTTTATAAAGGCTACCACTACATTTTAGAGTTCATTTTAAAATTTTAGTCTTTACCTTTAGAGGCCTGTGGTCAAGCCCCTACCCATATCGCAGACCTTCTACAGCCCTACACCTCGCAGTCTGAGATCCTTTAGTTAAAGGCTGTTAATGGTCCCACAAACACTTTTAAAGATAAGAGAAAGAGGATAAATCTTTTAGAGATAAGGCCCCCTGGGAATGCACTGCCTCCATCTTTGTGGTGTCTCATTTATTCAGACTGGTTTTTAACTAGTTTTAGGCTGTATGATGTTATATTTAATCTATTTTATCTTTTATGTCTTATCTGCTGTGTTTTTAATGTCTGTTTTTATTGTAAAGCACTCTGTGGTTTTTGATCTGTGAAAGGTGCTATATGAATAACGTTTACTTACTTACTAAGTACAAGCTGGCTAACCAAATAATTAACTAGTTAGTATAAGGTTTTTTATTATTGTTCGGCTCTTTACAGAGGAAAAAAGTTATAATGTGCTGCACAACTAGCACTTAAGCAGGTACATATTGTATGTTTTTTCTTAAGTCTATGCATCAAAATTAAAATAATATACGGATTGTGGATATCATTGCTATAGATTCAAATTAAGTAACTTGGATCATATTATCTGTTTTAAATTTGTGCATAAATACAATGAAGACGTGCTATTTTATGAGAATCTCACATGACCCATGTCTTGTTTGAAGCATTTTATATTTAAACTAATTATGAATCATTTTAGAAGATGTCCAGAAGTTGGTTTGTTGGAATCTGAAGTTGATTTTTATTTCTTAGATTTGGTCTGAAACAATCCAATAAGTTTCTGACTTAAATCTAAGTCATATGACTTGGGGTTATACATCTGACCATTAGCAGGCTCAGAATACGTTGTGCTGTTATCCTGAAGTCAACATGTTTACTTCATATTTACACAGCAGCAGCCCGTTGACATCTAATATCTATACACAGGTAAGGTGACTAACTTATCAGACATAAGTGCTAGTTGAAACTTTATGAAAGGTTTATGCTTAGTTAAACTTAAACTATTTATAAAAAAATGCTATTGGTCAAAGCAGATGAAAGCTTTCTGGATTAGAGAAAGAAAATATATGAAAGACGTTGGATAATATGAATCAACGGTGATTTCAGGAATTAGTTGCTCCAGATTTTTTGCAGAAAAAGGGGGAAAAGGAATGAAACACCTTTCTCTTATGCATGTGAAGGTAACAAAGTTAATTTGGTTTGGGTGGGATTAGAATAGATTAAGAAAAGCTCAAGGTTTTCAATGTAGGCCTATGCTCTGATTACTGTAATTAATCTGGGATAAATACACCTACTTTGGGTCCTGATTTACAACTTGCAAAAAGAACAATACAAACTTCAATTCTTGAACAAGATCCCCTGTCAAACTGTTAGAAAACATGATTTATGTGCTCAAATAAAAGACAAACTTGATTATGGCCTCCTCATCTATAGTACACAGAAATGGTAAATTAAAACAAAGTAATGAGAGGTGAATCATTTTTGTCGGTTGTAATTTGTTAGATTTATAGGTTGTATTGTCACAGTTAGATCAGTAATTCACATTTTTGTCCAACAGAGATAAACAGCTCAATCTAGTGTTGTGTTTACTGTTCACAGCTGCGTTGTACCTTGCACCGTGTATAATCCTGAGTGCAGCAGATTTGTACTTCTCTGTTAGTACCCGAAGGTCAAGCGGCTGCTCCACAATAGAGCCGTTTTCCACTAGAGGAAGGCCCACCTTGGAATAACAGCCACCATGCACGCTCCTCCTCTGTCTGGATCATAAAAACACAATAAACTATGAGGGTCTCCACTTGTAGAGGTCTGACATGATAAGAAATGCATTTGAAAGAAAAAAATAAACCGACTGAGGGTTTAAAAATAAAATGTATGCAGACTTTTCATGCATATATGTACAGCTGTTTAATTTTTGTTCTTAGAGTGATTATCACAAAAGCCCCTTTTAATATTGCCATACCTGATCACTTGAGGTTCTGATGAAACACAAGGGAAACATGGGGGTAGATCGTATCCTGGTCTGTCAGTACAGCCCATGTCATTACTGTAGGGAATACCTAGGAAGTAATCGAAACCTGACCACAAAACAAGGAAAATGTGGTAATGCTCACCCTCTACCGATGATCCACATGGCCCTGTCTTTCAGTGTTTAAGCCTTTCTCTCTCCTAGACATAGCTACTGACTGAGCTTTTACTGTAACTAACTCTATGTGCTCTCTTCAGACTCTAAACTTGAAAACTGGCTCAGAGTTTATCTGTTCTTTCTTTCTAGGTGAAACGACTAAAGGAGCTACATCCATTAACATTTACTTTTCCTTCCCATAGAAAGTACTTCTGGATCAGTGCTTCTTTGTTCTCTTTATGTCTCTGCTCTGTTCTCTCTAACCCCCAGTCGGTCGTGGCAGATGGCCGCTCACACTAAGCCTGGTTCTGCTGGAGATTTCTTCCTGTTAAAAGGGAGTTTTTCCTCTCCACTGTCGCTACATGCATGCTCAGTATGAGGGATTGCTGCAAAGTCAACGCCAGTGACTGTCCACTGTCTCTACATGCTCATCCGGGAGGAGTGAATGCTGCAAGTCACTGACTGGATGCAATCCGCTGAGTTTCCTTAGATGGAAAAACTTTTTATCCAATTTGAATAAATAACTGAATCTGACTGCACTGTTCAATGATTAAGATTAATTAGAATGTATGTACCTGACTTTTGTGAAGTGCCTTGAGACGACATGTGTTGTGAATTGGCGCTATATAAATAAACTGAATTGAATTGAATTTAACACTTTAACCTCTATCCATACATTAACTATACCTGCTCAAGCCTGACCAGGATCAGGAGTATGCATGGGTCTATATGAGATTCTCACAATATTTTAGTCTTGAGTCAAAATGCCAACATTTTCCACAAAGATTCTATTACATTTCCAAAATTGCTATCTTTAACATCTATTCATTAATATTTTGATGTGAAACATAGACTAACCAAAAACAGAATGTAAAACTTCTACATTTAACTGTAGTTTACAGGTCAGAAATCACAGATTCTCCTCTTTAAAACGTCCAAGTCCAGTGTCAGGCTGCTCGGGTAGAACTGATAGTTGGTATCTTATCAGCTGTACTGAGGGATAAATTGTACTTCTTTGATTTCCAACACCCCATTTTGTTTTTATTGTTAGCAACGGGAAACTATAGCAGCTACTCTTCAGCCAGCTGACCAGGAAGGCACAGCAACAGGTGGATTAGACTGTAAATATTTAAAACCTTGGTATACCTTGATACTGGTAACTGGTCTATGCCTATTGACGGGGTAACTTGGCAGTGATGTGGAATTTGTAGATGAATGTCTCCTGGGTAGTATCGGTATGGATTATAAAGTCATTTCCATCCCATTAAATAAAATATAATCAGTCTGAAATCCTTAAAATCTTTTGTCTGAAAAGTAAATTCTCTTTATATATAAGAGATCCAACCTTAGAAAATGCTCTCTCTCGAAGTTTTCATGCATAATCTGAAATTCTAAATAGCTGTTTGGAGTCTGAGGAAAAGTTTGGAAGAGATCATGAGATGATTCCTAACAAAGGAAAGCCTGAAGGTCTGGAGCTAGAAAACGGCCCTATCATAGGACATGATGGAAAGTATTTTCAAGCTGGTCGGACGCTATTTACTTTCTCAGAACCAACTTGGGCTTATTCTCCAAGTTTCATCAGGTCTCTCAGTTTGGTCGAACAATGAACCCTGCCAACCCCATGACCCTGTTGGAGTTATCTTTTGTTGTAGTATCTACCAATCTGGGTAGATGCTACAACATAAACATTAAATATTACAATTAAAAACCCACGTTTGTCATGATGTTTACTTGTTCTCTAATATAGCCAATACAATCTCAGTAATGCTAACAAAGAAGCACAGAAGAACTACTTTAGGTAACACTACTGCAACCAGCAGAAAAACCTCAGAACATGAGGTGATCTGCTTACATAAAACAGGCCATACTGACAATCTGAGGGAGATGAACCAGGTGAGCAGAGACATTACTAAGTGTATACAGGTGGTACTGGTCCAATCAACAAAGCCAGGACCAATAACTGCAATGCTAGGCAGAGGAAAGAATGAAAAATGCAGCAGCCGACAGCCTAGACTTACCTCTGTTGTTTGGACCGTAAGGTCCGTTGTGTCCGAGGTGCCATTTCCCAACTATGGCGGTGTAATACCCAGCCTGCTGCAGCAGCTGGGGCAAAGTGACTTCAGAAAGAGGTAGGCCAGCCACAGAGTTCACAGCAAAGTTATGAGTCACTCCATTTCGAAGGCCATAACGGCCTGTCAGGATGGCAGCACGAGATGGAGAACAGGTAGAAGCAGGGGAGTGGAAGTCTGTTAATCTGGGAAAGACACAGTTTCTAACACCTGAGGTGCACCTCCAGGAGGATTATACTTTCATTATGTTGATAACTTGTTATGGAATTCAGACTCACATCCAATAAATTATCAGTTTTACCTGAGCCCCTGCTGGGCCATCTGGTTGAGGTTTGGTGTATTATTTGTCTGTTTCTCTGGTTGGTTAACATCCAGGTCTCCCCAGCCTATATCATCTGCCAGTATGATGATGAAGTTGGGCTTCGTTTTGAACTGTTCTTCAGCTCCTCTTTGGGACACTGTGTAGATTACCAGCCCAAGCAGCAAAATCACAGACGGGAGCAGCTGAGATGCATGCTGGGCCATCTTGATTTGAAAACTGTGAAACGTGACCGATAAGTCAGCATTTTGAGAATCATATTTACCTTTCAATGCAGTGAAACTAAACTGCTGCACCCGGAGGTGGAGCAATGAGGTGAGGGTGGCCCAGACTTTTTGTGTGTTTTGCAATTATTGAAGCTTTATTCACAGTTAAGATCAAAACTGTTCATACCCCTGGAAGATTTAGATTGATTATTATTTTCATTCAACCAAAAAGATACGAAATAAGACAGGAGTCTCAGAAAAGATGCAAAGACAAAGTAAAAAGGAGTATTAATAAAAAATCTGTTTCTATTTACATTTTAATAAGAAATTAGATGCTAAAATGTATTTACAACCTCCTCATTTATCAGTGGAACAGCAATCAAACCTTTGCTGAGTAGGTTTTTGCATGTTTCCATTAAAAAGTTACCTGCAAAAGTATTTATATCACTTGAAGAATTTTTCCTTTTTGTGAACTTACAGCCACAAACTTCACTGTATGCCTCAGAGGTTTGTTAGAGAACATTAGTGAACAAACATCATCATGAAGACCAAGATGTAGAGAAGTTTGAAGCTGGGTCAGGTTGTAATACAATATCCCAAACACTGAACATCTCACTAAGCAATGTTCAATTCTTAATTTGAAAATGGACAATGACACAACCACAAACCTACAAAGACATGCCTTTCGAGCTAGAGGGACGAGGAGAGCATTAATCAGAGAAGCAACCAAGTCTGCAGGAGTTGCAGTCCACAAATCTGACCCATGTTTGCTATTTTTTCCACAAGCCATAGGAGACAGAGCAAATGTGGAAGAAGATGCTCTTTCAGATGAGACACTGAACACAGCGTCCCAACTGTGAAACATGGTAGCAGCGGCATCATGCTGGAGAGATGACATCCTGAGGTCCTGGAAGAACATATGAGGCAGCAAAACACTTGAGCTACAGCTATTTTACAATGACGAACTGTCAAACTTTTCCATTTCTAGATGTACAAAGCTCATGAAGACATACCAACTGGACTTGTAGCTGTAACTGCAACAACGTATTTACTTAGAAGGATTGAATGCAAATGCACCTCACGCTTTTCTGATTCTCATTTGGAAACCATAAATATTTTTCTTATTCAGTAATTTGTGTTGGTCTGTCACATAAAATCACTATAAAATCCAGTAATGTTTGTTGTGATGTGACAAAATGTGAAAAGCTTTAATAGGTATGCAAACGTTTGCCAAACACTGTGTACAATAACACGGCTGCTCATCTGTAGAAACAGAGGAGCAAACCTTCAGTCCAAATCACCTAAGGGGAGTTATTTTCAGTCTATGGAAGAATAATAAATAAATATATACAACTTAAACTTTTAAATGAAATAATATATGATGTTTTTGGCAACACAGATTGTTAAATATCTTATATAGGGGAAACAAAAATAATCAAATTATTAGGTCAACCACTGCCCTTACCCTGGGTCCAATCCAAAAGGTAACTTTCTCTACTGTGGAAAAGTTTAAAGGGAAAAAAATAGTTTTCTATTTGTCGCAACACCTCATAGCCATCTGTCTTTCCCATCATTCCAGTGTTTCCTGATAAACTTGATTTTTCCTTCAACACAACCTCGAAGTGCATTTCCTACGTCTTGTGCAGCCAAAAAGGACCATGACATCTAAAACCGGAGGTAAATACAGCATTTATGGTTAATTATGAAACGAGGTTTCAGAGCAAGTTGATATTTGACTCTGATAATCTGGGATTTTATGTGAGGAGTTAAGTTGCATCAAACCAAACTGTTTTTTAAGTTTAACAGAGGAGGAATGCCTGAGTGAAGGGTTCGGAATGAACACAGCAGAACAAAATCATGGGAGAAAGTATTTACAACCTCAAAGATTTATTCTATTTTTGCTTTTTTTGTCACACTTAAACATTTCAGATCATCAAAGAAATTTCATTGTTACACAAAGGTAACCTGAGTAAATAAAAATAACCTGAGTAAATGATGATTTCATTAATTACACGCCTTATGTGAAAAAGTAATCACCCCCTGATTAAATCAAGAATTAACTGTGATTAACCATATTTTTGGACAGGTAAATTTAATTTACAGCCAGGCCTAAAGTCTCTGGTTCCAAAAAAAAAAATCACTCAAACAGAGCCTGTCTGACAACATGAAGTAGGCTAAACAATTTCAAAAAGCAACACATCATGCCTTAATCTAAAGAAATTCAAAAACTTATTAAAAGATAGTCACTGATATTAAATAGTCTGGAAAATGTTCTGGCTTTTTCTGAAGCTTTGGGACTCCAGCGAGCCACAGAGAGGACCCTTTTCCCTAAATGGAGAAATATTTGAACAGTGGAGAACCGACCCAGAAGTGGTTGGCCTACCAAAATTACCCCAAGAGAACATCGTCGGATCATCCATGAGGTCACAGAAGAACCCAGAACAGCATTAGCAGACCTTAGCTGCTTCGGTTAAGGCCACTGTTCAGAATGCAACAGTAAGATAGAGACTGGTTCAAAGGCCAAAATCGCTGCTTACCACAAAGGTCTGTCACACATTTACCAAAAAACATCTTAATGATCACCAATAACTGTGGCAACCTGAACCTTCCAAAATAACCAGCACAGTATTTTAGAAAAAGAACATCATACCAACAGTCAAACATAGTGGTGGTGGTGTGAGGATCAGGGAATGCTTTGCTTCAACAGGACCTGGACCACTTGCTGTAGTTGATGGAACATGAATTCTGTTCTCTACCAGATAATCCTGAAGGAGAATTCCAGTTCATCAATTTGTGACCTTAAGCTCAAACTCACTTCGGTTAAGCAGCAGGACAATGATCTGAAGCTGACCAGCAAGTTCACCTCTGGAGGGCTAAAAACATCAAAATTAAGGTTTTAGAGTGTCCCAGTTGAAGTGTAGACTTAAATCTAACTTAGATCCTGTTATGGGACTTAAAACAGGCAGTTAACGCTTGAAACCACTCCAATGTGGCTTAATTAAAATACTTCTGCAAAAAGGTTAATTTTTCCTCCAAAGCTGTCAAAGAAGTGGCGGCTGTTGTTGCTGCCAGGGGCTTATCCTTTATTCAATCTTTCGAAGCTGATGGATCCAGATTGTTAAACTAAAAGAACATAGTGTTCAGAGATGTTTCAGTTCTTCCAAAATTCGGGAAAGCCTGCAAAAGACCTGCATTTAAATACAACTTTCCACAGATTAAGACCTGACAACCTGTAAGCAGCGGTCAGAGCAGGACTAGTTTTAAAAAGGCGTCTGTGCTTCTCTAGATGGTAACTTCACACATAACAGGCTGCAACCAGATCCCTTCAACCCTTCTCCCCCCTCTTGATGAATGTGAGCCTGTGACACACACAGCACGCCTGTACTCGGGGTTCACGCGTGTCTGTGGTCGAATGCCAGAGAGAACATGTGGCTCTCACACAGTAGGGCAGTGAAAACTGCTGAAGTTACTTTGACGAAAGAGGGATTAATTACGGCTGAAATGAGCAACACACAGGTCAGACAGAACATTTCTCCGGCATGTCTTCTTCTTTGGTTGGTTTTCAAACACTACTTCCTCTCACTGAGAGCATGTCTTCAAAATGCGACGTACAGATACTAACAGTGTGGAAGAGCTGTCAATAATAAACAAGCACGCGACAACAAACCGCCGCTGGATCGACGACATTGCGTCATCTGCACGAGGACAACGCGACGTCTACACCTCCTTCTATTGGTTCAAACTCAGATTATCTGGCGTCTTGTGGTTTAAAACAAAATTTATGTGAAATATGGTAAATTATAAGAGGAAGAAGAACAGAAAAAAGACAACATGATTCCTGTCTTGTGAGTTGACCCTAAAAATCTAATAGAAACATAAGTTTCTGATTGAGGTAAAAAAAAAAAAAGAGTAGAAAGCTGCTTTCACTGAAACAAATTTCCAACCATCTCAAAGTCCGGCATTTTTTCATTCTTTTAGTTGTTTCAGTCTATTAACGTCATGTTTGATCTGTTTATTTCGTAAATTGATAAAATACCGACAGTTCCTTGCAACAGTTTTCATGTCTCTTTAACCTTTTCGCGTTTTGTAACATCACAACCTGTTTTATTGAGTTTAAGGACCAATTCAAAGTCTTTTTCTAACAAATAAAAATCTGAAGAGTACATTTGTTTTTAGTTCCCTGGAGTCAAATCTGTGTAGAACCACCTTCTGCTGTTATTATGCTCTATGTTTTTGCAGGAAAGTCTAATTTTCACATAAGATAAGATAAGCTTATTTGGTTTTTAATTTCCAAATAAATTGATGTACACCGTGTTTGCATCATTGTGATGTAGATTCATTCCTTAACATAGGAGTCTTTTTGCTGATTAAAATAAAACTCGTTTCATTAAGTGTTTAATAAATTAATGGAAGGGTAGCAGTTTCATCCTCATGCAAAGTACGAATGCAAAGTCTATTCCTATAGTATTTAATGTTATTGTAAAGGATTAGAAACCGCATACAGAGGTCATGAGACCCTGACCCAGCTGTCCGGGGTTCGACTCCCGACCCTGAGACCTTTGCTGCATGTCTGCCCATTTCCGTCTGTATTCTGTTAAATAAAGGCCACAAGTGCCACAAAATAATAAAAAATCGAGGTGTCAATTAATGTTATGAATGCAGTAAGACACGAAATGCTTTTAACATCTGGATGTATCCAGTCCCCTCCGCTCCCCTCTAAGTGCATTAATAATTAATTAGTTCAACATGCAGAAAGAGGCTGAACTTCAGCTACTGTTTTTCTCCTGATGTTTATGGGCTCCGCTCTGACACTGTTTGTACATTTAACATAGTTGGGAAGGATGCGCACAATAAAGACGGACTGACGGTTCTGTAAAAGAGTCCAATCTCACCTGTCGGTGTTGAGGAGCAGATCAGAGGGCTTCGGGCGACCTTTGACTCTTCTTCGCAGCTATTTTAACCACTGAGACTGACTCACTTGTCAGATTTCGACCCCTCTGCAGAATCCGACGGAATCACGAGCGCCAGCAAGGATTTGGACTCTAATCCAAAGCGCACTCACTGCGGGCTTATTACTGGCAGGTGGCCGAGGTTCGGCTCCATTGCAGACGGAGCGCGGTTCAAAGGTCCGTGCATGTTTTGGAAATTCGGTTTTCTCTTTCTCAACAATTCCTAAAAACAAAGACACAATGTTTACATTTTGTGGTCATAAATAGTTGGGAAAGTTTAATTATGTTTTATCATTAAAAACAATAATAGACCGTCAGATAAACTCAAAATGACCCATTTTGTATACTCCTTATTTGGCTCCTAATCTAGTCAGTGACTGTAGGAGGCCCTGATTCTTCTGTACACCTCAAAGCTGTTGTCCCAGATGTTTGTTTCACCACAAACCCAACAGGCTGCAGACAAACATGAACATTTGAATAAATAAATAAATCACATGGTTTTATCTCATATGAGATGGCTTACAACAAATTAAATCTCAAAATTCAGTTTCTTAGACAGTTACAATATACAGTATCATAGTATGAATCTATAAATATGAATTTAAATTTTAATTTATTGAGATGTAACCTGTATTGGGCTATCTGAACACAAGATCTCATTTTGTAATATTTTCAGATAATACCCGTTTAGGGTCTATTAAGCTTAATTCATGACATGCAGATGCTAAAGCTTTCGCCTCTTTTGCAGGGCATGGCTCTGTGTAGAGCTAAGATAACCTGGTTCTTGGGGACCAATCAGTACTCAGAGGCTCCTGACGGAGGATGGGGGTGGGTGATCTCTGTGGCCTTTTTCCTGGTGGAGACATTCACGTATGGTATCATCAAGAGCTTTGGGATCTTCCTCCAGGACATGATGGAGGAGTTTGGCGAGACCAACACTCGGGTCTCGTGGATCATTTCCATCTGTGTGTTTATTATGGCCTTCAGTGGTAGGTAGAAAAAACAAACCTAGTCTATAAGTCTTATTGAAATTACAGTGAACAATGATTTCTATTCAATCTGCAGGTCCTCTCTCCTCAGTGATGACTAACCGTTTTGGCTTCCAGTTTGTTGTCATTATTGGAGGATTACTTATTTCCACTGGCACCATTGCAACCAGCTTTACTAGTTCACTTAATCAGATATACATCACCTATGGCTTAGTTGCAGGTATTCATTTGACTTCTTATACACCAATAAATGTTGAATGATGATGTAATTCTTTGACGTTGTGTCCGACGGGGCAGGTCTAGGCTACTGTCTGACTTTCCTGCCCACTGTCACCATCCTTTCAAAGTACTTCAGCCGTCGGCGCTCACTGGTCATTGCTTTGGCTTCTACTGGGGAGTCCTTTGCAATGTTTGCCCTAGCACCAGGTAAGAGCAAGAGTTTATTTTTACACATAAATACCTACACTGCCTTGCTAAAGTTTTTATACCCTTTGAACCTTTTACATATCATAAAACCATTGCCAAAATCTTTTGTCTTTTATTGGGACTTATTCAGTATAGAAAACCAGAGAATTGTTTATAATTAGATGAAAATGGATGGGAAATGAGACATGATTTAAATTTTTGCTTTATTAAAAACAATAAAAATGTCATTTGGAGTCAGCCACCTGAGTCCATATGTTTTAGAACCACATTTTGCTGCGATTATAGCTGAAGGTTTTTCGGGGTGTGTCTATACCAGCTTTGCCCATCTTGAGACAAACAATTTTTCCCTAACTTCTTTGCGAAATAGCTCAAGCTCAGTCAAATGTGTTGGGGAATGCTTTCAAGTCCTTCCAGGTTCTAACACATAACCATTTCCATTGTAGCTGTATGGTTAAAGGTGTTGTCCTGCTGAACGGGGGACCTCTACACAGGTCTTGCAACCTCTAATAGGGTTTCTTCCACCTCTGTATTTAGCTTCATCCATCTTACCATCAGCTCTGACCAGTTTACCTGTCCTCGCTGCAGAAAAAATCCCAATGCATGATGCTGCCACCACTATGTTCACTGTGGGGGTGGTGTCTTCAGGGTGAGGTTCAGTGCTGGTTTTGCACCACACACGGTTTTTCAACTAACAACTGTTTTCTTCTTGCCACATGTCCATAAAGAACAGATTTGTGCAGTGTAACACCTGAGCGGTCAATCTCTGCAGCAACTATTGGCCTTTTTGCTGCTTCTCTGATTAATTCTCTCCTCGCCCGAACCTTTAGTTCGGTCATGGTAGGTTTGCCATTTTTTAATTTTTGGATGATTGATTGGACAGTGTTCAGTCAGAGGTTCAAAGCTGAGGACATTGTTTTAATACCTAACAAATGCTTTAAGGTATCCACAACTTCATTTCTGACTTGTCTGCTTTTTTCCTTGGTCTTCACGATGTTCCCTACCAAACCTTGTAGACGACTGAACAGCTGCAGTTATACTTAGATTAAATAATACACAGGTGGACTATGTACTAATTAGGTGACTTCTGGAGGCAGCTTGTTAAAGTTTATGTACAGGTATCAGAGTAAAGGAGCTGTATACAAATCTGGTGAAAAAATTTAAAACGTGTTTCCTTTTCGTTCCACTTCCTTTATTTTTAGTAATAAAATACACAGTGGTTGTAATATCACAAAATGTGGTAAAGCAGTGCACTCTATGGCAATTTAAAAGAAGCTGACCAATCACATGTTTGACTTACCTTCAGTGCATTATCTCTGCCTTTCAGCCTTTTCTGTTTTAAGAGATAAAATTGGCTGGCGCCACACCATGGTAGTGATTGGAGCTCTGCAAAGTGTCATCATCATCTGTGGTGCGTTGCTTCGGCCAATCATTATTAAGCCCAGAGCGACACAAAGTACAGAGATGGACCCCTTTTCCCCAAAGGAGCTGGAAGCACTCAAGACACAAGAGAATGCAGACTGTTTGGTTCTTGAGAACCTTGAGATAAAGAACAGTGAGCTAAGCAGAGGGTCTGTGAGCACCGGCGACTCAGGTGTCCAGTCACTTAAAGACAGCAGCACACCAGAGCACAATATTTTACTGCACAAAGAAGCAAACTTAAAGACAGATCCAAACTTTTTGGAAAAAGGTAAAGAACCAGAAAAAGAAAAACACAACAAAGATGAGGAGAAATCAGTGGACAAGCAAGAAGGTGATAAAAAGCTATCTGCAGCAAACTATAGACTCCTTGACTTCTCCATCCTCAAAGAGTGCAGCTTCATCCTCTACTCTCTGTTTGGACTGTTTGCCACTCTGGGCTTCTTCGCCCCTCCGCTCTACATCATCGAACTGAGCGTGAACCGCGGCGTGGAGCGAGAACAAGCCACCTACATGCTCTCTATCATGGCTGTGGCTGAAATCTTGGGACGATTCTCCATTGGGTGGGTCCTGTCCCGGGAGGTGTTCAGGAAAAGAAAGCTTCTGGTGCTCCTGGTGTGCGTGATCATGATGACTGTCGATTTGGCGGGATTTACTTTGGTAAGAGAGTTTTACGGTCTGGCTGTGTGTTGTGGTCTGTACGGGTTCTTCATGGGAACCCTGGCATGCACCCATATCCCCATGCTGGCCGAGGAAGAAGTGGTGGGCGTGGAGAGGATGTCTTCAGCTGCTGGTGTCTATGTGTTCATTCAGAGCTTTGCTGGACTGGGTGGACCACCACTTGGAGGTAGGAAAGATATTTTTATAGGTTAACATAGCAACGTTTTAACTGATTTTCTAACGGCTGCCACGTTTTATCTCTTTTGTCCTTAAAAATCCCATAAGATAAAAATCCAACTCTTAACCTGTTAAGCCCGACCAACCCATCCACCAGTTTTTTATATCTTACCTTTACACAGGTACCACAAGTTTGCATGTAGACCTTATAACTGTGGAGCTATACTTCATTTATTTCAGGTCTATCATTTCAGGTGGAAATTGCTTCTATTCAATTCAATTCAATTCAGTTTATTTATATAGCGCCAATTCACAACACATGTCGTCTCAAGGCACTTCACAAAAGTCAGGTACATACATTCCAATTAATCTTAATCATTGAACAGTGCAGTCAGATTCAGTTATTTATTCAAATTGGATAAAAAGTTTTTCTATCTAAGGAAACCCAGCAGATTGCATCCAGTCAGTGACTTGCAGCATTCACTCCTCCCGGATCCAGGCTCAGTGTGAGCGGCCATCTGCCACGACCGACTGGGGGTTAGAGAGAACAGAGCAGAGACACAAAGAGAACAAAGAAGCACTGATCCAGGAGTACTTTCTATGTGAAGGAAAAGTAAATGTTAATGGATGTAGCTCCTTCAGTCATTTCACCTAGAAAGAAGGAACAGATAAACTCTTAGCCAGTTTTCAAGTTTAGAGTCTGAAGAGAGCACATAGAGTTAGTCACAGTAAAAGCTCAGTCAGTAGCTATGTCTAGGAGAGAGAAAGGGTTAAACACTGAAAGACAGGGCCATGTGGATCATCGGTAGAGGGTGAGCATTAAGTTGTTGCCAGCAGAAGCTTGGAGGATTCCCCTCTCCAGAAAGGTGTCACAGGTAGACACAGAGTCAGGCCAGGTGTAGCTTCTAGGAAGAGAAAAGAGAGAGAACAAAGTTAAAAGCTGAAATAACAGCAAATAATACAAAATTGTAGAGTAGTGTGAGAAAGTAGCGAAGAGGGTGAAAGTGGTCATTATGTCCTCCAGCAGCCTAAGCTTATAGCAGCATAACTACAGAGATAGCTCAGGATAACCTAAGCCACTCTAACTATAAGCTTTATCAAAAAGGAAAGTTTTAAGCCTAGCCTTAAAAGTAGACAGGGTGTCCGCCTCACGGACTAAAACTGGGAGCTGGTTCCACAGGAGAGGAGCCTGATAACTAAAGGATCTGCCTCCCATTCTACTTCTAGAGACTCTAAGAACCACCAGTAAACCTGCAGTCTGAGAACGAAGTGCTCTGTTAGGAACATATGGAACAATCAGATCTCTGATGTATGATGGAGCTAAATCATTAATGGCTTTATATGTGAGGAGGAGAATTTTAAATTCTATTCTGGATTTAACAGGGAGCCAATGAAGAGAAGCTAAAATAGGAGAAATATGATCTCTCTTTTTAATTTTCATCAGAACTCTTGCTGCAGCATTTTGAATCAGCTGAAGGCTTTTAACTGCATTTTGTGGACATCCTGATAGTAAAGAATTACAATAGTCCAGCCTTGAAGTAACAAATGCATGGACTAGTTTTTCAGCATCACTCCTGGACAGGATATTTCAAATTTGGCAATGTTCCGTAGATGAAAAAAGGAAATCCTAGAAACCTGTTTAATATGGGATTTAAATGACATGTCCTGGTCAAAATAACACCAAGGTTTTTTACTTTATTATCGGAGGTCAATTTAATGCCATCCAGGTTAGTGATTGACTTAGTATGTTCTTTTTTAAAGACTCCGGTCCAAAGACGACAACTTCTGTCTTGTCTGAATTTAGAAGCAGAAAATTTAAAGTCATCCAAGTTTTTATGTCTTCAAGACATGCTTGTAGTCTATCTAACTGGTTGGGTTCATCAGGATTTATGGATAAGTAAAGCTGAGTGTCATCAGCGTAACAGTGAAAATTTATTCTATGCTGCCTGATAATTTTACCTATTGGAAGCATATATATAGTAAAGAGAATTGGCCCAAGTACTGAACCCTGTGGTACTCCACAATTAACCTGGAGTTTAAAGATGATTTATCATTTACATGAACAAACTGGAATCTGTCAGACAAATAAGATTTAAACCAGCCTAGCGCTGTTCCCCTGATCCCTACAGCATATTCCAGCCTTTCTAAGAGAATATTATGGTCGACTGTATCAAATGCAGCACTGAGATCTAACAGAACCAGTACAGACACAAGTCCATTATCTGAGGCAATAAGAAAATCATTAGTGACTTTCAGCAGAGCTGTTTCAGTGCTATGATAAGCTCTGAAACCTGACTGAAACTCTTCAAACAGGTCATTGCCGTGTAAATGCTCACACATTTGATTAGCAACTATTTTCTCAAGAATTTTAGATAAGAATGGAAAATTGGATATCGGTCTGTGATTTATTAAGTCATCTCGATCAAGCGAAGGTTTCTTAAGCAAAGGTTTAATTACAGCTACCTTAAAAGCTTGTGGTACATACCCATTTACTAAAGATAAATTAATCATATCTAAAATGGGGCTGGTAATCAGAGGGAACACTTCCTTAAATAATTTGGTTGGGATTGGGTCTAACATACAAGTTGAAGGTTTAGATGAAGCTAATATTTCTGATAACTCAGGAAGCTCCACAGGATCAAAGCAGTCCAAACACAGATCAGGTTCTACAGTTACTTTCAATGTTGTCTCACTTGTTGAGGATGAAGTAATCATCTTCGGGAGTATGTCAAAGATTTTCTTCTTAATAGAATAAATTTTATTTAAGAAGAATCCCCTAAAGTCATGACTGCTGAGAGCTAAGGGAATGGATGGCTCAACAGAGCTATGACTCTGTGTAAGTTTAGCAACTGTACTAAAGAGAATCCTAGGATTATTCTTGTTCTCTTCTATTAAGGATGAGAAATAAGCTGTTCTGGCTTGGCGAAGTGTCTTTTTATACAACAGTAGGCTATTTTTCCAGATTAAGTAGGAATCCTCTAGGTGTGTAGAGCGCCATTTTCGCTCCAATTTTCTAACATTGTACTTTAAAGTACGCAGCTCTGAATTAAACCAGGGAGCCTGCCTCCTATGAATAATTTCCTTCTTTTTCAAGGGGGCTGCATTGTCTAATGCACCACGCAATGATGAAGTAACACTCTGAACAAGAGAATCAATTTGTGAAGGGGAAGAAACAAAATTATTGCCCTCCACTCTGTTTTTCTGTGAAAATGAGGAAATCAAAAGTGGAACAGATTCTTTAAAGGTTGTTACAGCATTGTCTGATAATGATCTACTATAATGAAAATTTCTTTCAGGTGTGGAGTACTCTGTTAAATTAAACTCAAAGGTTATTAAAAAATGGTCAGACAGCACAGGGTTGTGAGAAAATATTGTTATGTCTTTACACTCAATGCCATATGTCAGCACAAGGTCCAGAGAATGAAGACAAACGTGGGTAGGTTTGTTAATGTTTTGAGTAAAGCCAATTGAGTCTAAGATACCATTAAAGGCTATATTTAAGCTATCACTTTCAGTGTCAACATGAATGTTAAAATCATCCACTATAATAACTTTATCTGTATTTAACACTAAATCAGATAAAAGGTCTGAAAACTGATCTAAAAATTGAGAGTAAGGCCTGGTGAACGGTACAAAACAACAAACAGAAGTGGTTTTAGTGCTTTGCAATTTGGATGAGGAAAACTGAGGATTAAATATTCAAAAGAGTTGTAGCTATTGATTGGTCTGGGACTAATCAATAAATCGGACTGAAAGATGGTTGCTACTCCTCCTCCTCGCCCAGTATTTCGAGGAATGTGAAAATTTAAATAATTAGTAGGAGTTGACTCATTTATAGTAACCTCTTGATGCAGCCAGGTTTCTGTGAGGAAAAATAAATCAATCTGATTGTCACAAATCAGGTCACTAACTAGCAAAGTCTTTGAAGAGAGAGATCTTATGTTCAGTAAGCCACATTTAATTGTTTTCTTTTTCTTTTTAGTCTGAGTTGTGTTTATTTTTATTAGATTTTCCTGATTTCCTCTTTTTTAATCTATTCAATTTTGGCCGTGGGCGAGACACTATCTTAATAGGGTAATGGGTGGATAGCAGTACAGAAGCTGCAGAGAGGAGTGTTAAACTACAACCCTGCTTCCTGGTCTGAACCCTGGGTTGTCAGAGTTTTGGAGAACTAATAAATTCAGCCAGATTCCTAGAAAGAAGAGCTGCTCCATCCAAAGTGGGATGGATGCCGTCTCTCCGGATCAGACCAGGTTTTCCCCAAAATGTTCGCCAATTATCAATGTAACCCACATTGTTTTCTGGACACCACCTAGACAGCCAGCGGTCGGACGACAGCATGCGGCTAAACATGTCGTCACTGGTCAGATTGGGCAGGAGACCAGAGAAAATTACGGAGTCCGACATTGTTTTGGCAAACTTACACACCGAAGCAACACTAACTTTGGTGACCTTCGATTGACGTAACCGGGTGTCATTACCTCCAGCGTGAATAACAATCTTACTGTATTTATGCTTATCCTTAGCCAGCAGTTTCAGGTAGGATTTAATGTCGCCCGTTCTGGCCCCTGGCAGACATTTGACTATGGTCGTTGATGTCTCTAGTGCCACGTTTCTGACTATGGAGCTGCCAATTACCAGAGTTGGCTTCTCAGCGGGTGTGTCGCTGAGCGGGGAAAATCTGTTAAAAACGCAGACGGGTTGGTGGTGACCTGTGGGCTGAGATCTAGGAATATGCTTCCTACGTACAGTCACCCAGCCGGCCTGAGGCCGCGGCTGCGCGGGCTCTGCTGGAGGACTGCTACGGGGAGCTACCCTCGGTGGCTCCGCGCTAGCTAAGGGGCCTCGGCTATCTGCTGGTTTTTCAACAGCGCGGAGCCGGGCCTCCAAATCCGACACGCTCGCCTCCAAAGCTACAAAAATGCTACATTTATTACACATACCATTATCACTAAAGGAGGCAGAGGAGTAACTGAACATCTGACACAGAGAGCAGGAGAGAGGAGACTCAGAGGGAGAAACAGCAGAACGGGTAGCCATGGTGGAGCTAAAGCTAACGCTAAGCTAGCGACCCCTTACCACTACTAGAAAAAACCGTGTAAAACACGGAGAGTCGCCAAACGTTAAATACAGCAACAGAAAGTATGTGTTTTAACGTGCTTTTGTATTATAACAAGTAAGAGATATCACAGTAGAGAGAAATCAGATCAAACGTGAAAGCCTTCAGACACCAAACAATCCACCGAGTGCAAAACAGGAAGTGACGAATACGCCTTACCACGCATCAACTGAGACTCTCCTCCACATAACCTTAGTGCTTAAAAACCTTGTCCTGCAGTCCGTCCATCCTCTTCCACTTATCTAGTACCTGGCTAATAGGTCCAGGAGAGTGGCCTAGTTCCTCTTCCTAATGATCCTCTCCAGTTTATTCTAAGAAATCCAAAACGGTGTTCTCAGGCCAGAAAGATTATAATGCCAATTCAGCAAGTTCAGGCTCCGCCATAGGGTCTCTTCCCAGTAGGATGGGCTCAAAAATCTCTAAGGGAGGCAACCAAAAGAAATCCTCTCTAGATGACAGATCTCCTGTCGGTTTGTTGGCTGAGGTAAATCAAGAGTTACACCTGAGCTCAGAGACAAGAGCAAGACATGCATTACTCCAGACATGGCACTGATCCCTCAGTATATATCTCGGGCTTTATCCCACCTTCACCTGTGAACAAAAAGCCAAAATACATTAACTATATAAAGGAGGAGGCCAAGGGTTTCTAGTCAGAACAATGTCCTCACACTTAGAGGAACTGTCTTTCACCCCAGCCACTTCATGCTCTGTTGTGAAGTCCTTTAATGCACACTGAAGGTCACACTCATTTAAAGATAGCAACAGAACCCCATCATTGGAATAAAAACAAAAACGAGAAGCAAAGGTTCCCATCCTCTTCTCCTCAGCTATCTCTTAAATTCCTGCCTATGAGCACCATGAACAGGATCAGTGACCAGGGGCGACTCAGATTGAGTCCAACCCAGACAGAGACAAGCTGGGCTATATGCCACGAATGCAGACGCAGCTTTTCCTTTGAGTATACAAGGACCAGCAGGCCCTGAAAAGCTGAGTTGCATCAATTAATTTGCTGGTGATCGAAAATTGACAATTTGGAGCTTGACTGGTTCTAACCAGGAAATGGTCGATTGGAAACCCAAAAATCCTAACTTTTTTCATTTAGTAAACACACCTCATGTAAGAACTACCAGGTTGTTTTCTAACAACACTCCTAGGTGTGATTGCAGTTGCTGAGTGATTTCAGTATAACAAAAACTGATGATAACTTTGTCAATTTATTGAGTGAGGTGAATGAAGCAACTCAACTCAATGTCTATTTATAGAACTTTTAAACCAACAGAAGTTGACCACAGTGCTAAACAAGCGAGGATGATAGCTTAGTTTTAGGAACTTCCTTCAAAAGCTGATTAGCAGACCCAAGCGTACTGTCAGTTCAGATACTGAGGTACCCGATCATTCAGAGATTAAAAAAAAGCAACGACATTTTAAATCAAACCTGTCTTCCACCAGCGAAGTGAAGAATTTTTGGATGGTCAAGGTTTACGCTTTCCAGTAAGACATGTAGACAATGTTTTAGCTTTTCCAGATGCTTGTGAGGAATAATGCCTTTGACAGTGGTTAAGAGCCTGAACTTCTTAAAGCTTGACTTAATGACTGAGGAAACCTGTTTGTCAAATTTAAATCCCTGTCAAAGGTCACACCCAGGAACTTGACTAATCAATGAAGAAAAGGAATAAAGGAACCTAGAGGTCAGACTTACATTGTGCCTATGCCCAGACAAAATTACCTCGATTTTGTCATCAAGATTTAAAAGATGCCTGCTCATCCAGGGTTTAACATTGACAAGCAGTCAATTAAAGGCTGGACCATCCTTGCTATCTGGTTGTAGGGGCAGGTATATGTGCACAACTACCAGAGTCGTCTGTCTGCTAACCCACATTAGTGCTGTTTTCAGTACTGTGGTGTGGTTAAACCCATCAAAGACCCTGAATACCTTGGGCTATTGTATTCCATTTTTGAAGCCTGAAAACCTCTCTGATACTTAGAAATGCAATTGTTTAGAGTTTGTTTAGACACATAAAGCTCCTCTTTCTTTCATTTCTCTCAGCATGAAACAAGCATGATACAGCAATTCCCCAGCCCCAGCAGATGATTAAATAATATCATGCCATCACATGCTAGCTTCATAGTTTACTATACCTGTTTCATCGTGCCCATTTCGTCTGCCTACAGGTGTGCTGGTGGATGTAACTCAGAACTATGGAGCGGCGTTCTATTCCTGTGCGGTGGGCATGGGACTGGGTGCTGTGTTCCTGGGTTTGGTTAGACCTGCTAAAAAAGGATTTCCCTGCAGGAGGAGAAACCTGAAACCCTCTGCTGTTAAACATGAAAGGAACCCTGGCTACAAGGAAGAGAGCGGAGAGCTGAACCGGACAATGCACAGGACTGCTCCGAGACAGAAGACAGGCAGGACATCAGTCAGGGAGGAACCACTAGAGATGTCAAGGAGATTAGAACTCATTATTGAGCTGGAAATGCACAAATGAAATAACAAATCAATAAATGTATCAGGTGAAAAGCCATGGATGCAGTAAAGACAAGGACCAACAGTTCAGTGAGGGGAGTCACATACTAAAGTGTTAGATCAAGATATGGAGTTGTGCCTTAAACATGATGTACCAAGCAGTATTCTTACAGCAAATATGAAAATGAATGTTTTTATCTTTTATCTGTGTAAGTTATAGTGTAGCGTGAATGAACAATGACATAAGCGTTGCAATGTAGAGTTAGAAACTGTATACCCATAAGAGGACAAACACTGAAGCATTTTACAACCAAGGCTGATAAACAGAGCTGCAAACAAAAGATTCTATTGCACTTGCTTTAGAAAGAAAATCACAACTAGTAACTAGTAAATAGTTTTTAATCAAACTCTTAACAAACTAATATTTTTTTAATCAAAGGTATGTCAAAAAATTGTCTTTTTGTAATCAAACTGTGTTGCATCACAATAAAGCAATGACCTGTTCTCATTTATATGTTAGTTTTATTTTTGTTTCATGAAGCAAAGGCTCACATATTCATCACATCATTCAGTTAAGAGTCTGCATGGTCATGTAAACCTATCCATCCATGCCAAACACACGTTAATGTTAAACTGAGAATAAACAGGTCAGACTGTAATTTATTTTTCAGACTCAAATTAAAATGTGAAAAAACTTTCACGTTTTAAAAATGAAATTGGTGAATAATATGCCATTAAAAAGCCTTTTTTACAGAATAGAGGCATCAGTTACTGGACAAATAATGGGAATGTTTACAGTAGAAAAAGCACCATGCTGAGAATGAAGACGGGTTCAGGTTGAGCTCATCATTCAATCCTTTTCTTAATCATCTGTTACAAACAGACAGTCACAAAGGTTCATATGAGGAATTTTTAAACAGGCTTCTCTCAGTCATTTATTTTAGGAATATGATCTAGATTATCTCATTTTTAATTTTTAAGGAAAATATCCATGTTTGCATCTCTACAATCTGAAACATTTCAGATTTTTAGGGACCAGAACTCTTCTTGGGGTTTATCTTTTGTTCCTTTATTTTTAGGTTTTTCTTTTTTAATCGGCCCTCTGCTGATCCCCTCGGAGAATCGACTGGAACCGGGACTAACACTCCGATTCTCCCGGAGGTGTTCATTTGTGGTGTTTGCATTTGGAAGGTGTTGCTGTAATCAGACAACATGCGGTCAAAGGAGCTCTCCGTGCAGGTGAAACAAGTGGTCCTTCAGCAGCGAAAACTTATGAAATTTCGTATGAAATATTCATACGAGAAAATGCTACAGTATTAGGGGTGGCAGAATGGTACATCCTGAGGAAGAACGCCCTGGTGAACTCACCAATGCAAAAAGACCTGGACCAGCTAGAAACAGTCAGCTGATTGGCTGATGTTTCAGTGTACAGTCAGACCACCAAATTGACGACAGCTTTTGATTTTGAGCAAGTGGTTTTTATCCTTTACGTTCCTATGTCAGTACAAAAGTCTGACGATGTCCAAAGATCACAATTCAACAATCGCCCTCTGATAAAAATATTCTTATGCAAGTTTCATGCTACTTAATTTCAGCGTATTTTTATTCTCTATATCTGAATGTCTGAATGAGTTCTTTACTTTGGCTACAGATTGATTGTGTATCCATATTGTAACTTCCCTTCATACCACACGTTTAGTGTAAGCCAAACAACATAGTAAGATAAAATGTCTTTGTTGTTATTGCACACCCAGAGCATACACAAGGAGATTCACATGCCCAGGTAAGAAGAAGAAGAAGAAGAAGAAGAAGACTGGGATTTAACCACACAGGCCCAGAACCTATCCCACCCCCAACCCAACTAACACATGCACACAGCATACATACAGATCACATGCTGTTACGCTGTTGCATTGTGTTGAGTTAATTCACCAGGTTGTTGGGAAACTAACAAAGTCAAAGTCAAAGTCAAAGTGGAGTCCTTGGAATGTTTTAACAGCTACATTACTGGAGTGCAGTTGGATGAAGATTAGGAAAACTAACGATGTGGAGAAAAATTACACCCGGAGAACCACTGCATGGCTCGTTGATTTAATGTAGACTACTCTGGTGGGTTGTTGACAACTGCAAGTCTGTGTGAATGCTGCAGATTATGTGTTTCTAATTAGTTTTTGTCAAAAGTGATCATTTGCCACTGTGGTGAATTACGTGTAGACTGGTCTCATAACCTTTTAAATCCCTGGGTAGGGTCTCAGTTTGTTAGGTATCCTGTCCTCATTCACCTCATTACATTATTCACCATTTTAAATCTACTTTATGACTCAAATGCAAACTACCAACCTCACTATAATTGGTTGCATGTTGGGTGGGCTTTGTGAGTTCAGCTTTCCAAATATATTCACACAAATATAGTCACACAACAGAACAAGAAAGCCTGACTCTATCTTTTAGCACCATCTAGTGGTTGCTGTGCAAGAATTGCTTAGAAAAGAATTTTTACTTAAGTGATGACAAAAGCTCACCCATGACAGAATCACCGTGATTCCAACAATGCAGAAGCATTTGGTCACTTTCATTTCAAAAGGAAACAAGAAAGAAAAAAATCTCCATTACTGGTTTGTTGTGTTTAAGTGAAAGTTTCCGAAACTGGTATCATGACATGGGAACGACACTTAGATAAAGAAATATATCTGAATTACTGTTCTCCCTGAAAGAGCATCCCGTTTCAGACACAGTAACTGCTGGTAGCAACTTAACAGACAGCCCATAGCAAAAATTTGTGATATTAATATTGAGTGTTCTGATATTGCAATGATGATTTACACTCACCAGCCACTTTATTAGGTACAATAATACCCTCTGAGGTACACCTGTCTAACTGCTCGTTAACGCAAATTTCTAATCAGCTAATCAAATGGCAGCAACTCGATGCATTTAGGCATGTAGACATGGTCAAGATGATCTGCTGCAGTTCAAACCGAGTATCAGAATGAGGAAGAAATGTGATTTAATTGACTTTGAACGTGGCATGGTTGTTAGTGCCAGACGGGTATTTTAGAAACTGCTGATCTACTGGGATTTTCACGCACTTCCATCTCTAGGGTTTACAGAGAATGGTCCGAAAAAGAGAAAATATCCAGTGAGCGGCAGTTCTGTGGGCGCAAATGCCTTGTTGATGCCAGAGGTCAGAGGAGAATGGCCAGACTTGTTCGAGCTGAACTCAAATAACCACTCGTTACAACCAAGGCATGCAGAAGAGTATCTCTGAACGCACAACACGTCGAACCTTGAGTCAGATGGGCTACAGCAGCAGAAGACCACACTGGGTGCCACTCCTGTCAGCTAAGAACAGGAAACTGAGGCTACAATTCACACAGGCTCACCAAAATTGGACAATAGAAAATTGGAAAAACGTTGCCTAGTCTGATGAGTCTCGATTTCTGCTGCGACATTCAGATGGTAGGGTCAGAATTTAGCGTCAACAACATGAAAGCATGGATCCTTCCTGCCTTGTATCAACGGTTCAGGCTGGTGGTGGTGGTGTAATGGTATGGAGGATATTTTCTTGGCACACTCTGGGCCCCTTAGTACCAACTGAGCATCGTGTCAACGCCACAGCCTACCTGAGTATTGTTGCTGACCATGTCCATCCCTTTATGACCACAGTGTACCCATCTTCTGATGGTTACTTCCAGCAGGATAACGCGCCATGTCATAAATCACGAATCATCTCAGACTGGTTTCTTGAACATGACAATGAGTTCACTGTACTCAAATGACCTCCAGAGTCACCAGATCTCAATCCAATAGAGCACCTTTGGGATGTGGTGGAACGGGAGATTCACATCATGGATGTGCAGCCAACAAATCTGCAGCATCTGTGTGATGCTATCATGTCAATAAGGACCAAACTCTCTGAGGAATGTTTCCAGTACCTTGTTGAATCTATGCCACGAAGGATTAAGGCAGTTCTGAAGGCAAAAAAGGGTCCAACCCTGTACTAGCAAGGTGTACCTAATAAAGTGGCTGGTGAGTGTATTTGCAATGTATTGTGCAACCCTAGTACCGCATCCAGCTGCTGGAATGAACATTGTTCTGCAAGATGTTCAAATTTTAGGATTCTTTATAACCTTACTCAACTTAAACTTCTTCATAACTTTCTAAGTTCATGATGCTCTCTTTTACCAATGTTCTCTAGATTCACTAGTTCCATACACCTCTGGATGTTATGACTAAAAGAGGTTGAATGCATATTCATGCCACACTTTTCTCATACAGAGAACGGTTCATTCAAGGAGTGTTAATCCTAAAAAGGCAAAGTATTTTTTTAGAAGACTGGAACAAAGAATGGTACCGCAGGAAGAGCAAGGTTCCAGTCAGCGTCAAAATACACAATGATGGGCTGGAGGATAGAACCTTGCTTCCCTGGGTGCAATCCTTCCTCCAGAACCAGAAGACACCTTTATTCTTTTGAGTATTTATTGTATAAGTTAGCCACGGGAGACAATTTAGATACCAAAGCTGTGTGGAGTTCCTCCCCAGAATGCTGCAGGGGGGAAAGAATTAATTTTATCAGAAAAAAATGAACTTTTCTTGGAACTAGACATATAGAAGTTTCAAGTATTAAAGTTTGCTGAAGTTTTAAAAATCTAAAAACCAATTAAATATTTAGTTATACTGATCCTTATTGTTAAATTTCTGCTGTGTTCCGTTTTCACTGCTTCTAACACATCGACAGAGGACAAAATGTTTCTTACTGCCTAAATGTCCCACCCACTAACAGTTGCCATGATGAAGGAATAATAAGTGTTATTCTCCTCATGATACCTACAACAGTTTTATCAACAGCATGAGTTCTTTTTTGTGTTTCCATTGGATTTATTAAATGGTCAGTGGACTCAACTCCAAAGTAGAAGCAACTTAATGCTGCAAGGTTCAGGAGAACATCCAATAATTGATAACCAATTGTTTATCTTTTTTCCTGTTGCCGTTGGCAGCACATTATCACATTATCTCTTGGATTTATTGATAGTGACGCACAGAATAACTAAATGTCTGTAAATATAAAACAGGAGCTAACAGACCATGGTGCTGAGGCCCAGGTGTGTCTGATGACGCAGGTAAACATAGAGGCTTAAGGAGGCTGAAGTTTGCATCTGATTTGTAGCTATTCTGCTGCATTTAAGGGCACTGGATTACCTTTTATCTGCTCCAGATCGAGATCTAACAACCTAAACTGTTTTTAATTTCCTATGTGTTCTGTTTGATAAAGTTTGTGGTTCATGAAACCTATATTCATTTTTTGAAAACTCAAAAATAGAAATGTTAATGTGTTTGGTTTTTTTTTTTTTTTTTGGTCAGATACCACCTAAGATGCGGTCCAGCTTGTCAACAGCAATATGGTCATGCAGGTACCTGCATGGTTGGACTAACTGGAAGGACAGGGCTCAATACAAGTCTGGCTGAATGGCATTTTTTCTGCAGAAGGACCAGGTAATGCAGCAGTTCTGCAGGGAACATTGGAACGTGGCTGAAAATAAACATTGATGAGCTTGGATCATTAAATCTATCTAGTTATCCCTGTCTGCCCTGCGTCTCTTCATGTCTTTCATTGTTGCCAATTTTTTCTAAAACCCATGCAGTGTTTTTGCAAACATCAAACATTTTTGGATTTTTCATCTGAAATCACTAATGAGAAACAAAAAACAAGTGCTTATTTCAATTTCACTTTAATATACAATATTAAATTTAAACTTAAGATGTTTTTTTTTTCTTTCTTGCCTTCAAAACACAGATGAGCAGAAATTAAAATTAGATTTAATATTTAAATTTTAATTATACAAAGCAAATTACAGATAAGGAGAAACAAATAATCATAAACTATAGGTGGCGTAGGTGGTGCTCTTTCTTCCATACACCTCAAAGCCCTTGTTAAATATTTTTTTAAACCAGAAAAAATAAACAAATATTTAAAATTTTGGATGAGGATGAGGAATTTGGATAAAATGGCTAAATAGAGCCAGACACTGAAAACATTCATCCCTACCATTTATGGGTATTGACATCACAGGATGAACTTTGCTTGCTTAAGTCTCTTTGCTGATGATTTGATGTTTTCTTATATATGAGAAGAAAAGAAAATGCGTTTCTAATTAAATTAACATTTTTTTTTAACCAAAAAGGGCTGGACAGTGGTGCATTTGGTAGCACTGTTGCCTTGCAGCAAAAAGGTCCTGGGTTCGACTCCCAGCCTGGAGTTTGCATGTTCTCCCCGTGCATGTGTGGGTTCTCTCTGGGTACTCCAGCTTCCTCCCACAGTCCAAAAACATGGCTGTTAGGTTACTTGGTCTCTCTAAACTGTCCTTAGGCGTGAATGAGAGTGTGCATGGTTGTTTGTCCTGTGTGTCTCTGTGTTGCCATGCGATGGACTGGTGACCTGTCCAGGGTGGACCCCCCTCTCACCCGTAGGCTGCTGGAGACAGTCACCAGCTTCCCTGTGACCCTGTATGGAAGAAGCGGTATAGAAAATATATGGATGGATGATCACAATAAGGGAAGTTTGATTGGTTTCACAGCAAGTATGTCGCAAATGACAAACTATCGAATATTTAATAATTATAAAGTAGGACATTTCAATTATCACCATTCTAAAGGAGTTTAAACTAGAGCCATTAAATGTAGCGGAATAGCCCTTTAGACAAGGTCCGAATATCATACCAACTTTAGCCTGTTGGAGAACCCGCTCTCTGATTGACATTAAAGTTGAACATCTTCCTAATTAACCGTTGTTGTGTTTCACCGAATTGTCCTGAGGTCCAAACAGCAGCTTGACGCGACAGACGAGGCTACGGAAGCGGAAGTAGCGCCCCTCAGCTACAGTAGCTAGCTGCGGGTTGGTTCGCTCCCTGCTCGCCGTCATGCCTTGAGTTCCTCGAGATTACGCTGCGTGAACGAGAACACGCAGCAGCAGGTTCTGTCGGTTCGCTCGTCGTTCCTCGGAACAAGGTGTCGGAGATCTGAACTGGACCGAATCACCCACAGCGAGGGCTGTTGTGTTAGTTGTGCCGAACCCGGTGTTACCGGCGGCTAACCCTGGAGAGGTCGGACGGGCGGAACCATACTGAGGTCCACTGAGAGATGATCGTGAAGCTGAGCTGCTGCAGAAGACTTTGAGCCCGGCTTGTTAGGAGGGTTAACCGAACCTCAGCCGCGTTGCTGCAGAAATGCTGGCTGGTACCAGGTAACGTGCTGCATCTTTTACATGATTTGGATCAGCGTTATTTCTCACGGACCTTATTAAAGATGTCCAAGTGTGTGTGGAACATATCTGAGTGTGTTTCTATTTTTGGTTCCCCCTCCCTGCAGTCCTGCTGTCACAAAGTCTTCTCCGTTTCTGCACAGGAAACGACACCGTAGCTCTGACAGCGTTGACGACCAGCAGCTGCCACCTCAGGCCAAGAGGTCAGGAGGAGGTCCCTGCCTGCTTGTGTCAGACCTGGACTCTGAGGTTAACCCTGGGCTCTAATATTTCTACCTACAGCGCCTTGCAGCAGTATTTATAGCCTCATTTTGCGAAGGATGCATGATTTGTGAATATACATTCTGAGTTTGTATTTAGACAACCTGTGTCGGTTAATATAGTCCAAGTGTCGCAAAAACACGATTTGCCCACCAATAAGATTTTCAGCCTCTGCTGTGCATACCCACACCTGACACCGATCACTCAGCCCAACATGCTGAAGGTCACAGAGAGAACTGAACAAACAAATGAAAAATACATGATTGAGGAAAATGTGGATTTATTGCAACTCTTCTAGTCATTCCAATATTTACCAATAACATCACACCAATGTTCAAGGTTGTTGTCCTGCTGGAAGATGAACCTCCATCCCAGCCTCAAGATTTAGCTCCATCCATCTTCCCATCCACCCTGAACAGCTGTCCTGTCTCTGCTGTAGATGGTGCTACCGCTATGTGTCAGAGTGGAGATGGTGTGTTCAGGGTGATGTGCACTTTTAGTTTTCCTCTGCTTCTAGAGTTGTAAAGAACACTATATTGCAGAACTTTACTGAGGCAGGGGGGGCTGAATACCATTAAATGATGGTGAAATCAATGTATCGCTTTCCTTCCATTTCACAAATAGTCCCTGTGTTGTGTCTATCACATAAAATCAGAACACATACAGATCACACACACAGACACATCCGAATACATTGAAGTTTGTGGTTTTAGGATGCTGTGAATACTTTTCCCAGGAAATGCACCTCTCACAGAAAGCTCAGGATGTTTTATTCCAAGCTCCCACATCTCCTCCTGCTTCCTTTCTCTTTCTGCATTTTCAGTCTTCCAGCAGCGACAGCAGCAATGGAATCAGCAGTCCAGAAAGGGCAATAGAGTCCAGCACCAGGCCGAGCGATCTCCTCCAGAAATACTGCATAAGACCGGAGCAAGAAGACTCTGCCAGCTCCTTGCAGCACTGTCTCCATGGCCATGGGCAAAGCGCCTCCTACGACTACATCAACAGAGTTCTGCGGGAGGCGCACTTCAGCAGCCTCCAAACCAGAGGGTGTCCAGCCTCAACGTGACCCTGACCTCTTCTGTCGTCTTCTAGTGCCGACGCTGAAGCCTTCGATGCGATCGCAGCATCCTGAAAGGCCTTGAGACGCACCGCAGGGGTGGGTGGTTGAGGGTGACGAGCACCTCTGCTCATCCTCACCTCACCTGTTATTGTTTGTTGAGACCATAAGCACATTCGCCTTTCCATGGCCTAGCCACTGTGGGGTTTTCCTGTGTCATGTTGACGTGTGAGTGTGTGTGTACGCACCCTGTGCACTTTAAAAAGTATCATTCTTTTTACATGTGGACATTTTCATTGGTGCTAATGACAGCAAAAGTGTGATGATGCTTGTAAATTTAAATAAAGTTATGCACTTTACGGAGCAGTTCCTTTGTGACTGGAGGATTCAGTTGCTTGTTTCTTAGGAGGAAGCTGTGGTGCACACTAGGCAGGCTGGTGTGACATGTTCATGGTATAACTCAATAAAACTATCATGTCATCAGCATTTAAACACGTATTTTAAAAACAAAAGCAAAAATGCTTCTTATTGTTGGTAAAATAGCAGAACATTGAATAATGGTCATAAAGCTGTTGGATGTATTTATTTTGATACAGAGACTATGTGAAAATAGACAAAATATGGTCGAAATATTTCTTTACCCCTGAATTTGTTGCTGTAAGCAAGGGAAACGTGTATCAGCTTTTTTACAGCCAGCTGACTGGCAGTGGACAGCAGCAGCTGGTGTGTAACTTGTGTTACTCCAGTACTTTCTCTGGCATCTCATGAGAAGAGCTTTACATCACAGGAATGGTGTGAAGCAACATTTCAAGTAAACCTTAGTACCAGAATCTGACCCTAGGAATGTGCAAGCTAACCGATTCGGTCCAGTAACAAAAAACCCAACATTTCAGCATTTTTTTTTCCAACCAAAGTTAGACATATGTACATTAAAGTTATGCTCAAAATGAATCTAAAGTATAGGTTTCCCTTTTGCTGTGACCCAATTTTGAATAACTGGAAGATAGTTTAATAATGGAGAATGGGTTTAAGGTAACAGTCTGGGCCTTGGCTGGTATGAAATTTCATGGGAATTTTAATCTAGAGGAAAAATATGAATTTACTCAAATGTTTGACATGATCTAATTTCTTTAGTTTAAAACTGAGAAGGAACAAATATTCCTACTTCTGGTAATATCAAATATTATGGTTATGCTAGCTAGGTACATGCTACATGTACCATACATCATGAGCTTCAGTAAAAGTCTGGAATAAACAGGAGGAAGAAAATTTATTTTTGAAGTAAATGGGATGTTTCTGTTCTGCTCTTTAGAGTAACACGGGTATAAAAAGCTGATATTAGCTGGTTAATTCGTCAGGCTATAGGCAGCTAGCCTGCAGTTGGCAGCTTAACAGGCCGGATGACGTTTTAAAACAGCATTAAATTAATAAGCAGATGGTTGAATCTTTAGCCTCACCGTATTAATTATCCAGGATTTTTATTCTGAATTTGTTTCTTAAAAGCAAGGAAACTTAGCTTTTGGTTAGCCAGCAGGCTTACAGTGGGCAGCAACAGCACTGAGCTTCATTCAGCTGAAGACTTTAGACTGTAAGGACAACAGGACTGGACCAGAACCTGCCATGCTAGGCCAAAACCTCACTTCAAATCCGACGTCTTGGTAGACGACGGCTATTTTACATTTTGTGCATCAGTGGTCAGCCATATGTTTATGAACTGTCAATACGACTCATTTCTTATGTACCTCAGAAACATTTCAGTCAAACTGCAGCCAAAAGCAAGCATGCATGAAGCAGTACCAAAAATATAGCATGTTTTATTGTTAACGGCATGGCTTGTGTTCACTGACGCCTAACAGACGTTTTTCAACATGGAGTTTACTGAACTTTACTGTAATGTGACGTTTAACAAGAGGCTTCAAATGCTTCATCAAAACTTCCTCCATTAAAGATTAAACACACCAAATATCTGAATAATTCATTCCTCCATTAGAATGTCAATAATACATCATGCACATTATAACCTTTCAACTATAACTATGCAGAGAAGACATTTTCTCCATGTAAAGAAAAAAATCACACCCACAAAACACAAACATGGAAGACAAATTTCTTTTAAAGGTCTGAGTCAAAACGAAAATCATCTGTAATGCAAATCACAAACCAGGTTTCTTCCTCAGAGGTTGACAACATGCAGCAGAGGTGTAGGTTGTTACTTCAAAAACAAAAGAAGAAGAATCCTGAGATAAAGCAACCATCAGGCCTGCACCAAAAAACCGCGTCATTTCAAGGCTCTGATGTTTCCCATTACTTCACACCTGCTTTTTAACTGAAAACTTTATTCTCAGCCTCCGTTCCTGGGCTTCCTGCCTTTCAACATTATAAGGCATTTCGATTTCCTGTTGTTCCGGAAAACACTGCATGTTAGAATACTGTACAGAAATGAAACCTAAGGCATCAATGTTAACAGACCCAGAGCCTGTTAGTCATGACAGACATGCTTCTCTAGAAACCCAAACTCACTCCTGGCTGAAAGCAGCTTTCGAGGTGAACGGAAAGTTCATCTCCCATGTACACGGATCAGGCATAATAATATGACCCCTGTAAAATAGTGTGACCAGTTGAGGCGTGGACTCCAACTAGAATCCCAAAGGTGTGCTGTGGTATCTGGCTCCAAGACTCCAGTGAAACTCCAGTCTTTGAGGGCCATTGTCGTACAGCTTTTAGATGTTTTTCTGCTTCAACACACCTTAAATCTAAATTTTAGGTCATGAGCAGGATTCTGAAGAACTCGACTGCTTACCGATGACGTAATTTAGCCATTTGATTCAGGTGTGTTGTACCAGGGACATATCTAAAGGTTGAAGGACACCGGCCCTCGAGGACTTGAGTTCGACACCCTTATTTAAGGAGATTAGGAGCTAGAAAACCTCCTAGCTAAAAGAAAACCTTCATAAAGTCGTTCCAGAGCCTCAGCATGTAGTAAATAGTCAGGAGTTGAGGAAGGCGAAAGCTGAAGCTGGTTGTCTTCCATCAGATGAAGCAGGACTCCAACCAGAAGGAACTTCTGCTCTGTCTTCAGTCCAAACCACAGGAGAGTTCTTCAGACATTTAAATTTAAGTACAGTTTGAGTCACATTTGAGCTACAGTCTTTTTGGTCCAACTCTGTGTATGGCGCGTCTCTTCCACACAGGGGACCACCTTTGGTCACCAGCTCCATCCCACTGAACAGAGATAGGCTGCTGTGATTGGCCAGCACCTTTTCAGGTTTAGAGGAAAGGGAAGAACTTCCTGGATCTCCAGCAGTCCTAACTGAATGGGCCATATTTTTAGTCAAATCATCCATCTGCTCTCCTGTGGAGCATCTCCATCTCTCCTCCAGACTGGAAGGAGAAGATGGGAGACTTTGTGGTTGGACGATGCATGAGGACGAGTGCTCTGGCTGGTAAAGTTCAGAGGTGGTGTAGTCAGCTGAGTTTGTTGCTTGTGAGCTCTCCAAGTATGCAGATGGCAGGAACTGATTAGATGTTGCCTGATGGTTGCTGAGCGCTGCATCTTGTCTGGTAGCATGCAGCGATCCACCCATCAGAGCCTCAAACTGCCGCAGAATCTGGAACGAGAAGATAAGCAACAACCTAACTTCAAGCAGCTTCGACCTCTGAGTCCTTTCTTTCCATCTCCTCGTCTCTTACCTTGGTAGCTTTGTTCACCACAGGTCCTGGAGGCCCCTCACTGAGCTGGCAAAGTCTGCATTGAGTAGCTCTGAATATTTGCTCCAGAGCAAGAAGGTCAGAGGTCATGAGGCTGGCAACAGCACACAGAGCCCGCTGCAGGATCAGAGAACCAGAGGTTTACAGCAAGAACAGTCATAGCTTAGAGAAATCTCCTCGGAGAGATGTTTTTCTTACCATCTTAACAGTGCATGACAGATCTTGAAGCTTGCTTGAGAGCAACTCCACCACAACTTCGCAGTTAAGAGTAGAACACCTGAGAGGTTAAGTAAAACAAGAAAATGGCTGACACAGCACAATGTATACAGAGAGAAAAAGCAACTTAAAGAGGAAGAAAAGCACAGACTGTTTAAGGAAGTGTTGACTCTCCTCTCTGGTCAGGAAAACCTTGGATCCTTCGGTCAGTCTGTTGATAAGAGCCATTTCCTGGCCACAGTCTCCCAGCTGCAACGCTTCAGTCCTGGAGAACATGTGGAGAACATGTTGATAGATTACAGTCAACTAAAATACAAGATCAAGATCTTGGTTGGCCTGGTTCACCTGAATGCAAGCGTTTCTGGTCTCATGAAGGTGGGTCTATCTGAACCAAGCTAGATCACCAGGGCAACAGGAGCAGAACCCATTTCATTTTTACATCCAGTGGGTTTCTCATATGGGAAAAGGTCAAAAAAGGGGGGTCATGCTGTTAGTGTGTCTATAAAACAAGCTTCAGTGAGATGTAAAAAAGACTTTTTTAATTCACCGTCAGCCGGAGGACTTAATTAATACTATTATTATTATGATTATTATAATGCCCCTTTAGGTGTCTAGACTTCCTCCTAAAGACCTGATTGTGTACACTGCAGTAAGCTATATACCCTCAGCTGTACCACCCAGTAGGATGTAGCCAGACACACGTGTGATACTCAGTGTAAAGACTAACACCCCCACATCTACATTAACACCAATATATGATTTATAAAGCTAAATTATTTCCACCCACCTGTCAGTAGCAGACAGGAATCAGAAAATGTGTCTGGACTCGTAGATCAGACACATTTTCTATCTGAGGTTGGTCAGAGCAGTGATACGAGTCAGAAACAACCTTTAACCTTGCAGAGTGAAACCTTAAAAGCTTTGTGTCACTGCAAGAAGCAGTCGTTTAACATACTAACCCTCAGCACAACTAACTGTCCTTTCCTGTAGCTTAATATTCCTCACATCATTCTCTCCATCAACGATACTGCCTATTTTTCTCAATAAGGTCTGAATGATGATTGCTTTTTTCATACAACATGAACCTGAGCTTTTATTGTGAATTTGCACAGAGCCTGAAGCAGACAATGGAGCTTTAGGTTTGGGTTTAAAGCCCAGCTTTGTTAAACTACCTTCAAAGTTTATCCCCAAAATCTCCTAAAATTAGTTAAATAAGCAACAAAAACAGGTGTGTGTATGCTTTGCTTAGTTTTCTCTACATTGGGTCTCCATTTTGTTAAATGAACAGAGTCTAATGAACATTACACCGTATGTGAAACTCATTGAACACAGAAATAACAACATGGGCCAATTAACAAACTTTAATGGCTCCTTCATATAAAAGCAGCTACTGACCGTTCAGACAGGTCCCCGTTACTTTCTCTGCTGGCTCCTGATTGGCTCCTGGTACCAGCTGACTTGCTGCCCACAGACGCTCTGCTGTTGGTGGCAATGTCCTGAGAAGAGTTGTGAGAGGAGCCGTTGCTGCTGTCCGTCTCTTCCCAACCACCGCCTACCTGCCCTGGGCATCGCTGGGTCGCTGCAGTGGTGAAGGCACATGGGAGAGATTTATATTACAACATCATGCTGCCAGGGTTTCTGTACATCCTTTCACAGAGAAAAAACCATAAAAGGTAGTTTATTGCCTAAACGTCTGCACTCATCTACAGGTCTTGACTTTGACTAGGCTGTTCTAACACATGCACAGGCTTTGATTGTAATCATTCCAATGTAGTGTTGTCTTTGCAGCCTCTAAGAGTTTACACCCACAATTGTCCTGTATTTAGTTCCATCAATCCTCCGTTGAACTCTGACCTGCTGAAGAAAAACATCCCCACAGAATGATGCTGCCACCACCATGCTCCACGGTGTGGATTGGATTTGCAGTGCTAGTTTTCTGCATCACACTATTTTGCATGTAGTCCAAAGAGTTTTGTCCTCATCAGCCCGGAGGAGCTCCTTCCACATGTTTGCTGTGTCCCCTACATGGCTTTGGGCAAACTGCAAACACGACTTCTTAACGGCTGTCTTGCAAGCAAGAAATTCTTCTTGCCACTCTTCCACAAATGCCAAATTTGTGGAGTACACTACTAGTAGTTGTCGTGTCGACAGATTCTCCCACCTGAGCTTTGCATCACTGGAACTCCTCCAGTGTTGGCAGTTCTCTGATTAAAGCTCTGCTTACTCGGCCTGTCAGTTTGGTTTTCCATGTCACAGTTATACACTACTTTGTATTGGTGTATCACACAGCAACACAGAAAATACATAAAATGTGAGGCTGTAACGAGACAAAAACGTAGAAAAGTTGAATGTGTATGACCCTATCCATGACCCCATAATTTAGATTAATGTCTCACCTTTTGGTCTGCGAGTGGGCAGGTTATAGGTGCACGCTGGAACAGCGACCTCTATGGGTGCAGATGGCGCCACAACTGCTCGGTAATGGTTCTCATGCAGGCGGATGCCCTGGTGCTCCGTCGGGGGAAGGACGGCGCTGGCAACTACCTCAGCAGCCTTCTGGATCTTATCCAGTAGTGAGTCACTGCCTGCAGACAGACAACCCTTCAGGATGCAAAGTACTTCACTGAAGGAATAACAGAGTTGATATCTGCAGTGTGGTGTATGTCACTCACCTGTCCCCTGCATCCCGGGACTGTACCCAAATCCCTGCAACCCCGACCTTTGGGAACCTGCTGATCCCATTCCTGAAATGAAACAGACAAACAACTAATTATGCATGAAGTAAAATATTTATTCATTTAATTGTAACCTATTAGTTATCCAAAGTCGTACAGCCTTTTCTGATACTACATACTAACCCACAGTTGCAGGGCCTTCGTTGTGCGGAGCAATGCTTCCTTTGGTGGAAACTGCATCAGTGAAAAGTAAACGGGCCACTTCCTGTAAAGAAAATAGTTCAAACTTGCAATCACTTGAATGCGTAATGAGTAACAGATGATGCCCTGCGTCTTACCTGTGCTGCACTCCTCACTTTCTGGTATAGCGCTGTGCCGTGGATGGGATCAGGAGCACCGCTGTGAACTGAAAAACAAAGTTACAGGATATAAAAAAACTCATCATGATTCAGTCGCAGACTGATAGGAGGTACACGGAGCATGGGGTCTCACTAGATGCTTGCTGGATGAAGGTGGAGTTTCTTCTAAGCTCCGTGAGAAAATGCTTTGAGCCTTGTCCACATAGATGGATAAAGATCTTCAGCACCTGGCAGGACAGAACAGAACCATAAGTAACTCATAGGCAGGAAGGTGTTACTGCTTTGGGTCGCTCTCACCTTCAGTTTGACATGACATGACTCCACCTGTAGTCTCTCCAGGAGATATTCCAGCAAACACTGGCCATAGCCCGATGACTCATGGCAGATTTCTAACAGCGTGGTTAAGGTTAAAGGTATTTTGTTTCAATAAAGAACAGCATCTTCTACATGTGCACAGCTTTGCAATAATCTGGAACAACGAAACATGACGGAAACATGCTAAAACCATCAGAGAGATCTTCAACAACACAGCACAGGCATCACACATCTAATTTGTTAAGGAAAGGGCTAAACATCCAGTGCTTTGCTAAAGTAGTCGCGCTGTGGGGTGGAAGGAAAACAACACATAGTTTTCAACTTTCCTGTGCAACCAATTGCCTTAAAAAGTCACCTAACTGGTAAACAGAGTCCACCTATGGAATGTATTCTACCTTTTAAATACTGCTATTTCTGAAGACCTCTGATGTTAGAGAGAACCTTAGTGAAAAGAACAGCATTGTGTAAACAAAGATCAGGTCAGGTTGTGGAGAAGGTTAAAGCAGTGTTAGGTTAAAGGACTTCTCAGTGAGTTCTGTTCAATTCATCATCCTAAAATGGAAAAAGCATATGCCACCACTCCTAACCTACTAAGACATAGCTGTACACTTACAATGACATGCCTGAAATGAATACCATTAATAAAAACACAGCAAAGAGGTCCATGGTTACTCTGGAGGAGCTGCAGAGATTAACAGATCCAGTGGGACAATCTGTCAATACCACAACAATTAGCTGTGGACTGCATCAATCTGGCTTTTATGAAAAAGTGGCAAGAAGAAAGCCATGTTCACAATTTCCATGTAGGAAACACAGCAATCATGAGGAATAAGGTACTCTAGTCAATGGCTTACATGCAAAACTGCGTGCCAGTAACACTGCATAGCCCTGTGCACACACCACCTACATGGTAAAGCATGGTGGTAGCAGCATCATGCTGTGGATATGCTATTCTTCCACAGAGGAGTATTTTTTTATTTTAATTTGTAAAAAGATAGAAAAACGTGTATCATTTCTAATTATGTTCTACTTTATGACTGTCTGTCACTTAAAATCCAAGGGTATGAATACCTTTACATGGCACTGTACAAATTGAGTGGAACCCTATAGTCATGATGGCTCTGAGATGTTCCAGAAACCAGCAGGAACACCACCGCCAATCAAGGATACTTCCAATCTCCTGGAAAAGGTACCCTGGACAGGGGGTTTCATCATCTGCTGTTGCCTTCATCAAGGTGGGGATCTAAAATTATTAGAGCAATATTAAGATGTGGGTGCAAAAACATCCACTTACAGGATAGAAACAACAGTATGACTTTTAGCTTTAACAAAACAAGCTGATAAACTTGTTTCTTTAGGTTTTTAACTTGAATGCTAGCAGTAACAAGCTACAAGCCGCTCATTACACTATTAAAGGAGACGTTAGCATCAGATGCAACTGGTCAGGTTCCTCTAAGTTGGTAATCGGTCCGTCATGATCCAACAGAAGTAAAATTCACTTACTTTCTGCAGAAAAGATAACCGTTCCATGAATGTTGCCATGATTTAGCAGTCTTCGCTGCGGGTCACTCATCTTCCGGCTAACCTGGGGAGGCGGAGTTAAAGTTGACAGCCAGCCAATCAGGAGGCAGTTAGTAGACGACTTGCCGTTGCCAACGTTTCCACAGGCATCACTTTGACTGACAGCTGCGTGAGCGAATCACATCTACACAGCAACTTTAGGCGGTTCTCCTTTCTTCTAGCAGAGGTTGAAACATGGCGCCGACCATGGCTGGCTTAAAAACATGACCTGCTGGGTGACATGTACACTTGTTTCAGACGGGTTAGGAGTTTGTTGGTTTATTTAACAAACGAATGAGCAGTGGCGGGTTTTTTTATTAATGTGAAACAACAAATAAAGCATGTCGGAATCAAATGTGTGGAGTCGTAGCCGGGAGAGACTGAGAGTTTTCTCTGAGCTTTTATCTCAGTGTGCAGAGGAGGTAAGCTGGTTGATCACCTTTCATTAAAACCTGGCTGGGAGATAAAAAGGGGGTTAAACTTTGTCCACATTATGTTTCCTACATGTCTTAACTGTTTTGGTGTCTTTGGTGAATGCAATTTACAATTTACTGGTTACATTTAGGGAGTTTATCTCAAAAATATTTACTTTCTGAAGCCTTATGTATTTCTGCTTAAGTCTTACCTAAATTATCTTTGGATTAATTAATTAAATAAAGGTATTCTATACTAAGGTACACCTAGAAAAGGAAAACAAATCAATATAATATTACTGAAAAATGAAATACAAGATTACATACATGCTAACAAAAGTCTGAAAAGTGTGGCGTGCATTTGTATTTAGCTCTTTTCCCCTAGTGCCCTTAAATAAAATCTAGTGAAACAAACTGCCTTCACTTGAGCATACAGTACATACAGTCCACCTGCATGTAATTTAATCAGAGCATAAGTCCAGCTATTCTGTGATGGCCTAAGAGGTTGGTTGGAATACAAATGAACCAACTCCAGTGTTTTGGGGGTCGTCTGACGTGTGGAGCTCAGCTCAATGGGGAGCTGTGTATAATGGTAATCGAACACTGCAAATCACCCTGAACACACCATCCCCACCGTGAAGCCTGGTGGTGGTGGCAGCATCATGCTGCAGGGAGTTTTATCGTCAGCCGGGACAGAGGAGCTAGATCGAGATGATGGACGAAATACAGAACAATCCTAGAAGAAAACCTCTCAGAGGCTGCCCAAATCCAGAGACTGTGGTGGAGGTTCTACTTACAGAGAACAACCCGTAAACATAGTGCCAGAGCTGCAATGGAATGGTTTAAAGCATATTGAGCCGTTTGAACGGGCTAGTCAAAGTCCAGACCTAAATTCAATTGAAAAATCAGTAGAAAGACTAAAAACTTGTTCCGAGATCCTCGCCATCCAGTCTAAGCTTGAGTTATTTTGCAACGAAGGGGCAAAAACTTTAGTTTCTAGATGTTGAAAACTGGAAGAGGCATTCCCCAGAGGACCTGCAGCTGCGAGTAAAGGTTGTTCTACAAAGTATTGACTCAGAGGGTTAAATACAAATGGACAGGCCTCTTCAGACGGGGAAAAATAAAAATATTTCCGGTTTAATCCCTTTATTTAGGCAGCTGTTTATGGGAAGTGTGTTGCAGCTACAACAGCAGGCAAACAGGAGCTGAAGAAGGACCTGTGTGCTAAAGAGTTTGAAGCTCTGAAGACCTGCTTTACAAACGCAGTAAGTCATAGTTTGCAATAATGGTATTGGTTTTAATGCACCTATAAGTATTGATTTGACATTTTTCCATTACTTGTTTCCCAGGCCAGGAAGAGAATCAGATGAATAACTAACATCTGGACCTGGCTGGAGCACCAGGTTTTAAAACAGCTGATTGGTGGGAGAAAACTTGAAGGACGAATGATGCTGGAAGTGTTTAGATTTATGTTTTCAATAACACGATTCTGTAATATACTGAATAAACCATTTCACCAGTTCATATTCAAACAAACCAACAATCAATGTTGAATATCTTTTATTGATTCTCATCAGCAAAGTGTACAGGAAAACATTGCACATACAAAAATATGCTTGTAAGAAGGTCTAAGATGTGAAATACTAACGATACGATCTTCACAGGAGAATAAAGACAAGATTTCAAACCACAAGACTTATCACCCTAATTTGATCATTTTTGTGTAGAAAAATTAAGGTTCAGAGGAGAAACGAGCACAAAGCGTAGAGAAATTGCACATTAAGTCTGTACTGCAGCATACAGAAGGGAAGGCACCAAGAAATCTGCAAGCTGATGAATAATTAGTAAAATAAGTTCAGTCATTGTCCAGATTAGAAGCTACATTATATAAACCTCCCAGGTGAAGGTTGAACTTAGTCACCTTGACCTGAAGATGTAACGGGGAGCAGCCATTCAGCCTCACTCCAGATTATCAGGGATTTATAACATGAGAAATCCACAACAAAACAAAAACATCCCGTGAACAGTTTTTAGGAGCGGGAAAAAAATCCATCACGCCCTTAACGGGTTTTGGTTAACAAACTTTTAAAAAAGAATATTCCTGGTCGGACATATCATTTTGCAAGAACTTTTACCGTGCCCTTTTTCCAAAAAGGATGTTTTTTTAGCAAAAAAAAGTTAAATTTTCATAGTTAGTAAAATTTTGGGTCATCTTTATGGTACACACGTTTCAGAAGCGGGAACGTAAGGCAGCAGTGTGTTGGTGCAGTATTCTGAGGTTTTGCAGGTGTGGGGGTGGTGCTGTAAAGCCAATAAACAGGAATGTGTTATTTTGCTCCATCATCCTCTGTGGCCTGTTTAATCTGCCTGGAGTGCACCACTGCCCCAGCAAGCAGCTGCTGCTCCAGGGCAGCATGTAGGTCCGAGCCTCCCAACTCCAGCAGGGGCTCCAGCCCAAGGGCCCCCTGGACCTCTAGACCCCCAAAAACCCCCGCGTTCCGGGCCCCGTCTCCTTCCTGGTAGATCCGTCTATCCTCTCCCTAGCTTTTGGGGGAGCCCCGGGGCGGTTGGTTCCTGACACCCCATTTTCCCCCCCCTTTTTCCGGGGGGTCCGACTGAGCAGGAGCTTTTTCTTTGAGGTCTCTTCCTCCTGATTTCAAAGCTTCAGCATCTTCTCCCTCAGCCCTCTGTCCAGCATTTTCAGCGTTTCTGGCTTCGACGGCCCGCCGCAGCTGGGCCAGCCTCTCCTGAGTCTCCTTCGTCTCCTGCTCTTTCTTCGCTTTCTCATTTATTTCATGGTCTACTTGTTGAAGCTTGTCAGCTAGCTCGTGCCCGATCAGCTTCCTCTCCTCTTTTCGTCCAGTCTTCCTTTTCCACCGTCCCTGAACTTTTTTTTACCCTTACCCCTCGTCCCCTTTTCTCCAACTTGGGGGGGGGTTAGTTTTTTCCTGTCTCCCTTTTCCCAAGGAGTTTTTTGGCCAGCGTACATTACACCCTTTCTCTTTCTTTCTCTCTAAAATTTTCCTTTTCACATTTTCATGACTTTTTTATTATACCCCCTTTATTTTTTACCGGGGTTTTTTTTTTTATTTTTTTTTTTCTTCATCTTTAACCTGAGATGCCTGATGCTCATCAGGTCTTCTCTTTTCTAGCTGCACTCCCCTCGCTCCCAGCTCACTCTGCTGCTGAGACTCTCCTCCAGGCGCAACGTTAGCAGCTTCCTTGTAAGCTGCAGCACCAGCCCCTTTAGCAGCCTCAACTTCAGCTCCTGTGTTCCCAGCTGGATCCTTTTTCCCCACCGCCCCCTTCCCCCACCCTCCCCGGGACCGACCCCGCCCCCCCCCGGCCTCTGCCTCAACGTCTGCAGCTCCTTTCACATAAAAAACAAACACCAATTGTTAGTGTAAAACATCCATTATTAAGCATATAAGTGTTTTAATTTCAGCGCAGAGTTCATCCTTACACCACATAATCTGGACATCTTGTTTTCTTCAGGAATTTGGAGAAAAAGAGCAGGTGTGGTTTAAAGCTGAAATGTGCTATAGAAAGTTGGCTAAACTACTGATGATGTGTGACAGGTTGGGCAAAATTGGTTTCACATCTGCATTAGGATGTTTACTCAAAATCTGAGCAATATAAAATATTAAGATTTCTGCACCTCCATCATCAGTTTTAGTCTCACTATATTAGTGCAAACACGCCAATATTTTAATCCGCAGCATAGGTGAGGCCATCCTTTGCAATAACGTAGTCAGAAGGAACCATGGACATAGATGAAAAATATGTCAAAAAACATCTCAAGCCTTAAGCAGCAACTACTGGAAAATCATCAAGAACCCTTAGATCTGCTGCTTTACCTCCTCTTCCTTGCTAAATATGGCTTCAGGGCTTTTCTCTGACAGTGTCAATAATCCATCTCACATAAAACTGCAGCCTGAACAAGCTACAATATCCTTGAATCAATCAGCCTATGTGCAATGTGGAGGAGCATGCGCTTCTCCCCAGTTGGGAGCTTTATTCAGTGGGGAACGCACCATACAGCACAGAACAATCTTTAGGATTTATCGTTCCTGTGAATCACTAAACTAATATTTAGTTGTAGAACCACTGGTTCCGGGGATTGGGCTGGCCACCTCAGAACTTTGATTCTATTGATCTGGAACCAGAATGCTGCCGGCTTACTGGTGTGTTTGGGTCGTTGTCTTATTGAAACACCCATTTTCTCATCAGCATCAGTCAACATGGCCTCTTCAAGTATGTTATATATGTAAACTGATGCATGATCCCTTGTATGTGATAAATAGACCTGACACCACAGGAAGAGAAACATCCCCACATCATGCTGCTTGAACCACCGTGCTTCGCTGTCTTCAGAGTGGACTGTGGCTTCAGTTCAGTGTTTGGGGGTCATCTGACAAATTGCCTGACTCACTGTCTGTCAATCTTACTTTCATCAGTCCACAAAACGTTTCTTCATTTCTCTTTGGTCCAGTTGATGACCAAAGAAAAGCACAGGTATAAACTGGTTTAACAGCACAGCTTGCATGGAGTGTTTTTACACACCGCCTGGCTGTTTCTGGTGGATTTCCTTGTGCTGCTCCTCTATGACAGCCAGTAGTTTTTCCTGCTGGTCAAGAAGTCTCTTCTGTTGCTCCTGCTGCTCCTTGATCACCTGAAGCAGCACCGCGTGGTCCAGCTGGCCTTCTGCACGGAGACAAAAACATCCAATTGAAAGAACAAAACAAGCTGCACAGAAAGAGAGGAAACACATCTGCTTCACACCCATCTCTAGACCACAGCCTATGTAATGTGTAGACGCAGGCAACTGTGAGCACACACACACACACACACACACACACACACACACACACTATGTTAGAGGAGACGGTGTATAGATGGTTTCTTCACTACTATTAGAGATGCACCAGTCTGAACCAGTGTTTGGCTAATATCTGACCTGCAAATAAAGTTTTGAGTAGAGAATTTTCTTTAAAAACAATAGTTCAAAAAATATAAAAACAAGGAAATACATTTTCCGAGGCCTTTCTGATATAAGCAGTCAATAAATATTTATATTCAGATCAAAGGCAACGTCACACTGTGTGTGAGAGCAACTGTAACTGTAAAAAAGGATTTACAATTTTAGAATAAAGACAAAAAGATGATTAATCGTTGACATTTCTCATGTCAACGATTAATTTAAATCTTCACTTCCAAAAAGATAACACAGAGCCAACTGGCTGTAATACTTCCTGTTATCAGCTTTAACTCTTGCTCTCTCTTGCAGTCTGAAGAACCCTAGATTTGCCTCAACATGTCAGTCAGGGCAAATAAGGTTAAACTCAGCCAGATCTGGTCAACATTGGATTTCTCAGTGCATCTCTAATCTATGGTGTTAAAGTAGCGATTAATGATCAGCTGCTGAGTAAATGTGGAAAACTGGAACAGACTGTAAAACAGATTAGAAGGAAAGGAGAATCCATACCTGCAACCAGCTTTTTTATCACTGCGATTTGAATCCACCAGGGAGAAGGAAAAAAGGCAAAGTGATTAAGAAGAGGAGAAGAAGAAACAGCAGAATATAAGAGTTGCCACGTGTTTAACTCCTCTAATAATTACGCATGGACCACAGAGATCACATAAGATGCAACAAGCAAAGAGAGAGATCAGGAAAAGAAGCAACAAAAGATGTGTTTCATCTTCAGCAACCTCATCAGGAACCAGGGTGGGTTTCTGAGGTGGATTTTCTCCGGATCCTAACGTCCTGGAACCTTTTTGGTTACCGAGGCTATTTTTTATGTGCATTTCACGGTTAGCCTAGATTACATCCCATGAGTCTAAGTGGATCCTCCTCCTACAAGAGCGCCGCTGGATTTGGGGAAGCACATTTCTTCCCACCACTACACCTGAGTCCAAAATATTTTTTGAAATCTATGAAATCAGATAAATGCAGCAATAATCTCAGATTGTTTCAGAGTATTTATGGTTTAAAAGTTACTGACCGCCACTCCAAAGTGTGTAAAAATGTGCCGGTAGAATAAATTTTACATGAAAGCTCTGATCCAAGTACAGGAGAATGGAAAACATTACAACTGGCCTCCAAGAGGTTCCGACAGTTTCAGGGCTGTTAAGCTCTGAAACTGAAATAAACCAGTTTTACTCAGAAGAAGTTAGTCATAATTTTTTGATATACGTTTTTGGTACTTAAAGCCTTTGAGATGTGTCTTGTATAAACAGGGAGCACACACACCCAAACATCTGCTGCCGCAGCATGTCTGCTCCATTCACACATATCCTGAAATAAACAGACGGGGCTGTTCAACCAATCAGAAATCTCGATCCACTATGACGCTCATCCTTTAGTTCAGAGTCCATCGAAAGAATCCCGCCTCTCTGCTAGCGACATTTTTTTTGGAAGATTTCTAGCTGCTTTTGTCCGAGTTGGTTCTGGTTCCAGCAGTGGAAACGCACCTTATCAAGTGTTTACTGAGTTTGTATTTAAATACATTGATAGAAATCAGCCAACTATGATTAAAGGAAGCTTGGATTTCCTGTTACAGGGCGGATAATTCACTGAAAACGCTCTGATCAGAGATTTACCTGATAAAAGATAAAAGATTTTTCAGCATCTATGTTCTAAGAATAAAGCGAAGACAACTACCAAGGATTGTTAATTATTGAGTGATTTTAGGTTTGAATGGAGCAGACATGCTGCAACAGAGGCAGCTGCATGTCTGCAGTTACAGTTTACGGCTTGAATTATTAAAAACCTGTAAATTATTATTAAAATTGGTTTTATTTCAGTTTCAGAGCTTAACCGCTATGAAACTGTCCAAAGTTACGTCTTTAGACAGCTGACTGTAATCCTGATCAGAGCTCTGATTTTTATTTTCTCTCACAGTTGGAAGTTGGGATCGTCAAAGTTCATTCAACATCCTTTCTACCTGTAGATTTCTACGCAGTCTGGAGTGACTTTTTAACAATAACCGTCATGAAACAATCTGAAATTAATGCTGGTTTCGATCACATTCTGGACTCTGCTGGTGAAGATCTGTGTCCCACGATCAGAGCAGCAGCAGGAGGAGGAGGACGTAATCTAGATAACCGGCTCCGTTTATGAGCCCAAAGATGAAACGCAAACCTCTACTCTCCAAGTTAGATAAGACGGTTTCAGGAAGCCAAGTTCTGAAGAAAAAACATTCAGTAACCCACAATGTAAATAAAAGGACCCGCAAACTCCAGGAACATCACCTACAGACCGTATAAATCTGCCTTTCAGAAATGACCTAGTTACACTGAGCACATGGTGCTGGGAACTCTATTCATAGAACTTAAACTTTCTCACATTTTGTCATGTTGGAAAAGTAGTTGTCTTGAAATGGAAAGTGTTGGGTTTAATTCCAGCTTCCTCTGCGGCCACAGGTCATTGTGCCCTTGGGCAAGACACGTACCCCAGGTTTACTGATCTGCACATCGGTGTATGAATGTGCATGTGGCTGGGTAAATGTGCCTCTAGTGTAAAGTGGAAAATGATACATGATTTTCAAAAGAGGAAGAAGGTTCTCTGACCAAATAAGCCCAAAGCTAAACTTTCTGGCCTACATGCAAAACACGATGGGAGGATAATAAAACTAACACTGCACATCACCCTGAATCCTCGATCCAAACAGTGAAATATGGTGGTGGCAGCATCATGCTCTGGGGATCCTTTTCTTCAGCAGGGACAGACAATCTGATCGAAATTTATGGGAAGATTGCTGAAGAAAAATGCTTTAAAGCAAAACTTTACGGGCTGTAAATGTTTGAGATGGGTCAGGTGTTCACCTCCCAGAATGGTTACCAGTGGAAGTGTTGAGTTTAAAACATGTTTATTAGAATCTAACAAATATGAATCTGTGACAAGACTTTAAATTTGCTGTTCACAGGTACTGCTGAAGCTGAATGAGGTCAGGCTAATTTGCAAGAAAGGCAAAAATTTTACTTTATCACATAAAATCCCAATGAAATTCTATGAAGTTTGAAACATGACAAAACATGACAAAGGGGTGTGAATACTTAACCACTTAAGTTTTTAATTTTAATATAAAGCTTAATATTTAGCATTCTTAACTATTTCTAGCAAAATATCTCCCTCAATCGTATTCAACCAATTTTTTCAATAAATTACAACTTACTTTAAGGCTCTCGGTGTGCACCGATGGAATGAATCTTCTCTTGTAGAACCCAGATTATCCTAGCTGGGTGTTTGGAAGTGTTATTTCCTTCCTAGTGCTGCTTTTGTCATCTTATTTTCCACAGCCTATCTACATTTTAGTGACTGAAGAACTTTTATGACTAAATTAAAGGCATCAGCTTCGCCTACCGTCCATCTTGTCGTCTGCTGGATCTTTGCTGTCTGCAGCTGCGCCTCCGTCTGCAGCGGGATGATTCTCTCCTGCAAAACCTGGAGAAAGAAATTTAAGGAATGTTGAAAAGTATCCCTGGCACTTTTTCCTGTTAATTTAAAGCGTGGCTTCGGGTGTTTACCCTTTTCTGCAGCATTTGGTCGTTTGGCAGCTTCTTCAACTTGTGCTACTGCTGCCTGATCGGCTGCCATTGCTGCATTTCCATTAGCAGCATCTTTGACAGGTTTTTCCTCCTCCTTAAGAGAAGCTGAATCCGGTATGCCCGCCTCTCTAACAGGCTTCTCCAGCACCTCATGGCCACCCAATTTTCCCTCCTCCTTCCTTCCTGCAGCCTCTGGTTTTTTCTCTTCATTGTTTTCATCTTTCCTGTCGTCTGCCTTCAGACCAGGCCCCAGCTCATCCTTTTGTGGTTCTTCTCTGGCACCTTCTTCAGGGGAACCAGCTTGCCTCTTTTCCTGTTGCAGTTCTATGTTGTTCTTCCTCGAGTCTACCCTCACTTCATCTCGAGGGATGGGCGGCTCGTGGCGATGAGCTTCTCCCTCTGGCACAGCTACAGCAGGGTGAACAGACAACATTGATTCTACACGGCTCCAAATCTGGTCCATTTAACGGTTTGCTTCAGCTTTCTTACCGGCGTCAGGGCGGTCCAGCTGCACCACTTCTTCCTTCTTCCTCTCAACTGGTCCTTTGATCTGGGGGGGCTCAGCATCTCTCTTTGCAGGTGGCACCACATTTCCTTCTGGAAGATCAGGCTTCTCTATTTCTACTGGTTTCTTGGCCGCAGAGTCATCTGTGAGGAAACAAAAGCTTTGTCAAAGTGAGCATTACTGCGTTTCTTCAAACATCTTTCCATCATCGTCTACAACGGCTCGATGGAAAACCTCGGAGAGTTTGAGTAACATCAATGTTTCTTTTTCCCTCTTGGATTAAAAAAGTAATTTTCGATTGAATTGCTTGTGTGAGAAAAATGGAATTAAACAAAAATATGGAGATTATGCACAAGGAACTGAATATGGGTGCATCTTAGTAAATTAGAGCGTCATCATAAACTGAAACACCTACAGTATATTTAACAGATTCAACACATACTGATATATTTTCTGTTTATTTCTTAGAATTTTGATGATTATGACCAACAGCTAATGAAATCCCCAAGTTCAGCTTTTTAGAAAATCATAACAGTACATAAGACCTGTTGTTGTCTGTGGTCCAGGAGAGGCTAAACACAAGGAATGTGGTAGTTTTAGCCCCATGTCCCGGATCGACCTGTATGCGGTTGCCCTTGAAGCACCTACAGTCCATGTCTTTTGAATCTGCCTAAAACCTGAATGGGCTTTGCTTCAGAATCTTCTTAAAGCTGATGTTATACCTGTTGCTTGTGCACCTTTTTCTAGTCACATTTTTTTTTTTCCTACACTCAACTTTTCATAGATATGCTTGTGTGCAGAATCTCTAAACGACTTTCAAGTCAGTAATAAACCCCATGATTGTGTTACAAATGCTTTTTTTTTACTGGCCTTGTGTGATATTTTGATTGTGGGGTTTTGATAGCTGTATGCTATAAGCTTTAAAGCAACACAAACAAACGTTTGGTACATGTAATTAACCTATGTTTAATGTGAATTGCTGAAATAATTTTGGTTTTGATGACATTTGAATAAATAAAGATGCACTTGTATTTTACCGCTAGTCTGCACAAAGCTTCAACAGTTTTCCTGCTGTTGATTTTAAAAGATCCACTAGGTGGCAGCAAATGCAAAAACATTATACCTGACAGTGCGGCACAGTGACTAAACTGGGGAAAGGAAGATGATTTAAAACAGGAGACAGGTGGAGAGTTTGCCCCATGAGGACTAATAACAGCAGGATAATAAAAGACAAAGATGGAGCCTCATGTCAGGTTAGAGGAAATAAACATGAAAATCAATTAATTTTTATAATGGGAGACTGTGAAGTTTCCAACTAAACGTCCTCCTGTTACTCCAGAAAACCCAGATAAAAACAATGTTTTCAGGGTCTCATATTCATTTGGTTCATCTGCCTCTAAATCCACATCGTCCATTTGCTTCATACAGGCTGAGTCTGCAGTCATTTTATAGCTGCCACAGGAGGTGTGAGGGTCGAGGAGGCTGAAGACAGCGTATTTTAAGGGGTTGGGGGCTGGTAGGAGAAATGAACAGAGGCAGAGGGGCTGAGAGAAATTGCTGGAGTTTGAAGGGCATCAATCCCGCTTCATCAATGTCAAGCCCAGAGCGCTGCTTTCAGATATTATCAAGGGGTTATCTCCTCATTCTGCCTGTCTCTGTTCTCTGTGCTTTTGTTTTAATTTAAATGGCATTTTGACCCTGGTTCTTTTTTTTCTTTACAAAGCTCAGTTACTCTGCTGCACAAGCCCCAAAATTTAAAAGCAAACCCAGGAATAAACATCTTCCTTCTATTGCTGCTGCTTTTGACATCAAATAATTACATTCAGCAGTGCTGGCCAATCTTACACTCAGCAGACGGCCCCAGCTCCGGCCCACTGAGGTAAATGTTTCCACGGCTCATTAGTAAACCACTTTCATTTACAGTCCATCAAGTGACAAAGTGTCTGCCAGCCATTAGAGGAAGTCATGATCTTTACCATGCAGGTCAGGGAGGTTTGGTAGAGGCGGGATATTCTTGTTAGGTGCTGGGAAAGGAGGAGCTAGGACTTTGTAGCTGGCTCCGCTGCTTGAAACAGAGAGCGTAGTGAAGGTGCTGATCAGGAGGATTCCCAGACCGACGCAAAGAACCAGCTACAGGACAGACAGAAGAGACAGAAACAGAGTCAGAAACAGCAATTACACACACATTGCTTTCCAAAAGTATTTCCACGTCTTTGTGCCATGTTATGGAGCACGATTCAATCCATCATCTGAAAATTATATGGCAAATCTGAAAACCTACTGTCCACCTAAACCGACAGCCTGGGTGAGGAGAGCACTAATCAGAGCAGCAGCCAAGAGGCTCATGGTAACTCTGGAAGAGCTGCAGGGATTCACAACAATCTGTTGTCCACAAATCTGGCCTTTATACAAGTGGCAAGAAGAAAGCAGTGTCTTATGATATAAGTCAGGGGTGGGCGACAGGGACTTAAAATTATATCACGATATTTTGCGGTATTTATTGTGATAAAAATGACAATAGGAAAATAACTTCTTTTTAGGTAACTGTGTGGCTGACTGCATGTCAAAGCAATTACCTCCTCAAACACAAATGCTGCTCTTAAAAAACAAACTGATGTCTAAATAAGCTTCTCCATGACAACAGTTACAGAAACAAGTGATTTTTATCACTAAACTGCACAAAGTAGTTGCACTAAAACACGCTAAAAGTACCAGTAATATTTTTAGATCTATTTTTTTTTTCTCATGTGCTTTTTCTAACATTAATTTAAACAAATAAGATTCCACAGAAGAAAATGTATCCATCCTCTTTTTTTTTTTTTTTTTAAAGAGACACTGCACATCACCCTGAACGCAGCATCCCCACAGTGAAACACGTTGGTGGCAGTATCATGCTGTGGGTATATGCTATTCCTTAGCAGGAACAGGAAAGTTGGTCTGAGTTAATGGGAAGATGGATGAAGCTAAATACAGGGCAACCCTGGAAGGAAGCCCGTTAGAATCTGCAAAAGACTTGAGACTGGGTCAGAACTTCCCCTTTCAGCAGAACATCAATCCTAACCATACAAACAGTTATAATGGAATGGCTTAGATCAAAGAATCCTCATGTTCAAATGGCCTAGTCAAAGTCCAAACCTAAATCCAACTGAGAATCTTTGGTAAGAAAATGAATGTTGTAAGAGGCACTCCATCCAGTCTGAGTGAAGTTGAGGGATTTTGAGAGGAAGAAAACATTTCATTCTCTAGATGTGCAAGGCTGGTAAAGACACAACCCCAAAAGACCAAGAAGTAACTGCAGTGAAAAGTTGCTTCTACAATGTTCTGACTAAAACTGCATACCACACTAGATTGTCATTTGTAGAACATAAAGTCACAATTAACCAAATTTGAAGCTTGTGGTTATAACAGGATGAATATATTTGTAAGGCACTGTTTTTACTCTGAACAACAAGCATTAGAACAGAGGAGAGTCAAAAACCTGAGAAATGAAGCTGTTCTTCTGAATCTTTCTGAAGATGAGCGCAGGACATATGAAGCATATGAGACTACCCATGGTGGCACCAGTCAGACCCAGGATGGTTTCCACTGATGAGAGAAAAACACAGCGATAACCTCACAGTAGATGTTCCAGTAAAACTATTTTCAAGTGTCACCAAAAAATACAAATAAACAATGAAAATAATGAGAGATTTCTGAACATTAGAATCAAAGTCAGGGGAAATCAGGCTGAAACGTTTCAAAAATTGATGTTCTGCCAATGTAAATGATGCAGTATGATATACTGAATGAATGAATAGGGCGGATTTTAAAGGATCCTGGGTTTACTTTTGAAAACATGGTACAAAATCTACACGTTTCAACCATCTGAGTACACGGTTCCCAGTCCTCTGCAGATTTCAGTTCAAATCAGTGTCAGCTATTCATAGGCAGCATCATCCATGGCACACTGCTCCTGGCAGGGAACAGCAAGCATGGGTCCAAGCATTAACACTGAGGATCACCGTGCTGGGCACCAGGCCCAGAAACCTATCGTTCATCCAGAGGACGGACACCATATTGTTTTGCTCAGATTTAGTGTCCATTCTCCGCGGGGTCCTCGCTTCCTTTCTCCTCAGTCTATTAGTCTGATTAGATACACAAAGACACAGCCCCCCCACCCCTTGTGTGTACGTCTGCTTGTGTGGTAAACCAATCAAAGCTTTAACAAACAGTAACAAGCTAAAAAGGATGAATAAAGTATCAAGTAATACTAACTTTAAACCTATTCATCTCCACCATTTCAGAGGAGTTTGTGAGGGGTAAACCAACCTGAAGAACCTGGCAGAGAGCCAGTATTGGTGTGCACATGAACTTGTCTTTGTGTGATTTGATGTGTGTGTGTGTTTGTGAGAGAGCTGGGGAGAATAACAGCCCTATCTACCCGTCAGCCCATCTAAAGAGGAGATAAAAGTTGGGGCCCTGATTTAAAGACTGTGTTAGAATGTGACAGTCACTGACTCGTAAAGTCACATTCACACACATCGTAAAGCTCCCCAGCTGCCCCGCCCACATAAAGGAACACGTGCTCCTTAAAAACCTCCACAAAGCAGCACACACACACATGCACTTTTAGTGCCTTCAGTCCATGGAGCACACACATCTACACACAGGATGTACCATTAGGGATGAGAATGCCTCCCAGCATGGTGCCAAAAACAATGCAGAGGGTGATCATCTGGAAGCGCAGAGGGGGCATGTAACCTCCGGCAGCAAAGGTCCCATCTTTCTGCTGTTGGAGAAACCCAGAAATCAGACTGGAGCAAACAGGACAAACGTCGACCACTGAGGGTAACCGAACTAAAATCTGAAAAACTAAAGCTGATTTTTGTGTCCATCATTGACGTTCAAGAAGTGATGAGGTTACAGTCTATCAAAAGCATTCATACCCACTTTTTTCATACTTTTTCATATTACAGCTACAAGCTTTAATGTATTTTATTGGAGTTTCATTTTGCATTCAGCTTCCCTGAGTCGATAACTGTGCAGAACTACCTTTCTACGCAGTTATGGGGTCTGTTTTCAACCGACTTTGGAGGTCTGGAAACTGAAACTTGCTCAAGCTCAGTCAGATTGGATGGATGGCGTCTTAACAGGTAGTTTCAAATCCAATTCTATCGGGTTTTCTTACCAACTAGGTTGTGCTGTAGTCTATTTTCAGATGATGGATTTAACAGAGCTTGGTCAGATGTTCACAGCTTAGGATATTGTTTTATAAGCTCTCTCTGTTTAAAACGTCCCCACAACTTTGTCCCTGACATGTCTGCTGTGTCTCCTGGCCTGTCATGAAGCTGATCAGATCTGATCAGAAACGACTTCTCTAAAAAACTCAGTGGGATTAAATTACACACAGGTGGGCTCTATTAGCTAAATAGATCAAGGCACAAGTTTTTATTTAGAGGTATCAGAGTATAAGGGCTGAATCAATTTCCAAACACACTTTTTAGATTTTCATTTATAGAAAATGTGCTAAACATAATTTTCCTTTGACTTTACAATTATTAATTACTTTGTGTTGATCTCTAACATAAAACTCCAATAAAATACTTTGAAATATGTGGTTGAAGGTGATAAAATGTGAAATGACTGAAAGTACAAGGGTGTGAATACTTTTTCAAGGCAACATAAACTAACACATGTTCCTAATGAATGTAGCGTGCAAATAACCTTCTGAAACTAAGTGGATAAATGATATCTGACCCTACCTGCTGCTCAAAAAGCATGGTGTTGATAGCCTGGCGGCAGGGTAGGATCATCATGGGAAATCCAACAGCCACGGACATCATGAAGCCCACGCGGATCATCTCTGTCACCAGGTTGGATGGAAAGTTCATGAGCACATTGCCAGCAATGTTCTCCGTGAAGCTGACGTAGCCGAAGAAGCCCACCTGGTTAAAGGTGAAATGGAGGACAAAGTGTTGAGGTGGAAATAAGCAACAGGAAAACAAAATTACAATAAAAGTTGATTTTTTTTTCTGGCTGAAGCGGTTCAGGGCAAATTCTCTAATAGCCGTGATGGAGCTTAAAGTGACAGCGGTTCTACTCACTGTGATGTAGAAGATGGTGACCACGTTGAGGGCAGAGGTGAAGATGGTGCTCATGCGTTTGACTGACGGCTCGTCCAGGCTATCGTACGTTGGCAGCACCTGTCTGTGAGGGACAAGCAGGCCAAAACAACAAGCTCGGCATGCTGCTCGACACAGGACCATGCTGGAGCTGCAGGTCTGAGTTACACGCTGCCTTCATGCTGCCTGCGTTTTCACACAACTACATCCTGCTCTGGGAGGAGGCACCTCACCATCCCACTTCTATTCAGGAGGTCAGGGAATGTACTTCCACAGATTTTCAGTAAATTGTGTTTATTTTCCTGTCCTGTCAGCTGACAACACGATAATCTTCATAGCCACTTATTCCAGGTTTAATGTGGGATTGGCTCTGTAAAGGTTTTTAATAAGCCGACATATGGGACCCATTAGTGCTTCTCAGTAATCAAATGATGCATCTTCTTTCTCCTGTTTCCTGTTCTTGTCACAAATGCACTCATCTAATCTTATTTCCTTTTGTTTATCCCACTAAAACTTGACTAATGCAAATTTATCATAAAACTTTTTTAAATGAAGCTTTTATCAGCTGCTAAGCTATAGTGCTTCTAGTTATATCTAACTGTTTTCTTTTCCTCTTAATATTATGGGGGACAAAAACTTTGACAGGCTTTATTTTATCCTTTTACAGAGAACAGATGAAGCCAAGCTAGTGCCAGCTGTAAAAAAATATTATTATGATTATTAATAATAAAGAAATAGAGATCAATTAGATCTTAATTTGAAAACCATAATCCCAGCTTTGTAAACTGCTCTGAAAAATCTAAAACAATAGAAACATTTTCACCTAATTGACCAAACAAGAAATTTTCCCCTTTCAGAATCACTTCTCAGTTTGAACGATTTATCTGTACATATGGGCAAGGAACTTTGCTGGCTTTGATTTTAAAACATTATCCAACTATGTCACAAAAGCAGAAAAGGTCCTTAAATTGATTGATATTTGTTTTTAAATGTCCTAATTAAAGGGTTATTGTGTTACATTGTTCGATCATCTGTTTTTGTAAAGCTTTGATATGTTTATATTGATTTCGCTTTTTCTGATGAAGAACGCTTGTATGGCTGCAGACATGTCTCAACATGTCACAGAAAACACAGCTTCCTATGAAAGATCTCTGAGCTTCCTCTGAATTTTATTTAAGCACCTTACTAACACTGAAGATTTTTAACTAACATCCCTCAGTAACAGCCCCCGCACTGAAGAGCAGGGGTACACATGGAATCACAGTCCTGTTGCTGAATATTGCGATGATGATATTGATTATGATCAACCCCCATATTCGTGCAATGTCCCCGCCATTTTCTGTTTAGCATCTCGGCCACTAAACAATCTGGAGTGGGCATCGAGGGCAGCTGGAGCCCATTCAACCAGCCACATACATTATTAGCATTTAGTGTATGAATGATTTGTATCTGAAATATAATAAAAAACAAGTGTTGCATCTGACTAGTCCAGTTCAATTGCAAAACTGCAAACATTGATATTGCAGTTTAATATTGTAGTAAGCCCTAATAAAGACTAAAATTGTTGTATGTATGTTATATGGTGTGTTTGATGATCGGATTTTTGAGATTTCAACCAACAGGTGAAGCTGGAGACCATCCTATTCCAGAGATCAATTCAATTTTTTGTGGATTTTAATAAATACTTCAAAACTTCATTGGCATTGTCAAAAATATTCTATCAGACTTTATCTGGTTTCTTGTTAATGTTACTACATTAAAGGGGACATATGCAATATCCACTCTTTTAGCCTTTCAATACATTTTGTTGTGTACTTTGAGTCTGCAGGAGTGCAGAAAGGTTGAATTTAGGCTCTCCAGGTGCTGTGTAGATCACTTTACATTCAGTTTGGGTCGTATTTTTCAGTCCGTTCAGTTTTCTCTATCATCTGTTATGTTTTTTCAACTGTTACAGCCACAGTATTTGCTGCAGAACAGCTAAATAAGATCATGGACTTCCAGGTGATCTATTTTGCATATCTACCATATTTATTTCTCGCTGCAATTTTCCAGTCCAAGCTCAAGTATGCCTACGCTGAAATAGGATAAGTTTGGTTCGGTTGTTGGGTGTATTAACCAACACAATTCATTACACCGTCCCCCAGCATCAGAACCTTTTCGAAGTGCGTGGTTAAATTTTTTTTTTCATTGAAATGTTCGCATATCAGTGGGGAAATTCCTACTTTCCCCACTTCAAGGACGAATGTCTTCAGCAACCTCTGCTGGTATCAAGAAGGATTTGCTGAAATCCTGATTAAAGGGTCAGTTCCTTCTGTCTATGGAAACGATGGAAGCAGCAAATCAGTAAGCTGCAAATAACGCTAAATTGACAAACATTAGTTTAGACATGAATTTATTGTATATGACGTTTTGGCCATTGTTCTGATAGCAGTAGCATCATGCCTACAGCTGATGTTAGTGCTGTGTGCTGCTTTTAGCTCCTTGAGGACATAAACATAATGCATGTTTTAAATAGTATTATTACATAAACAGTTTTCATTGTTTTTGTCTTTCTTCTGTGGCACTAGAGAATTGGCTGAATGGGTTAATATGCGGCACACCTTGACCTGTAGCAGGGCGGGGTGTGAAGTGCCTCAGTAGCATTTAAAGAGCCGGTACCAAAACAAGTTGCTCTCAGTCGCACCTCAGAACAGGGGTAAAGGAGGAGCCTGTGGAATTCAGACCAAAGCATTGCAGTTCCACTTTATATAGACCACAACTGAATGATTTAAGGGTGAAAAGGAAAGATTTAAAAGCATATGTCCCCTTTAAATAAATACATGCTCTTATATAATTTTGAAGAATTCTTACTCTTTATTGGCAGTTATTTATTCCATAAACCTAGTTTTTCCCAGTTGGCACCATTAGGGCTCTGTATCTGTTTGCACGGTAGCTGAAGAAAATCTGACAACGTTTATAAGAGAATTATCTTGAACTGAAATATTAATGTCTTGGAAGTGAGCTTTTCTAAAGACTGGGACTTGTCTATAGAATCACACAACTATGATCTCATAGATACTAAGCAACAGGTCTTCCACTGTTTATTTTCAGGGAAGCTTCTTGTCTAGATGACAGAGAACTAAAGCACCTGTGGATTTCCAAGTCAAGATCAGAAGAGAAAATTCATACAGCAGAAGTGTGTCAGTTCATGCAAAATGACATGGGATGGAAGTGTTGAAGGGTGTAGAAGACGCTAACGGTGTGTGTGTGACACAGAATAGGTGGCAGTAGTCAAGGCGGCTGAGGTCAGATCTGAGACTGCCCCCCTCTCTCTATCTCTCTCCATAACTTCCTGCTCTGTACTAGGAGATGGGGTGGCTGTTTGGAGGGGACCATAAACACATTAACCAGTAAATTTACAGGTTTTATATAGAACAGCCAGTGCCTGACAGGTTTTAGAGCATTATAAACTTTCCTGGCAGATTCTTTTTCCCCCTCACCTACTTTCTCCAGTACAAAAGAAGGGGCATGGAGCAGAAATAAGAAAGGGAGCAAGAAGCCACAACTTTCCCCTTCTTCTGTTCTTTCTTAGCCTGTCTCACTTTCACACACTCTGATTTTTATTAGCTCGAGCCTAACCAGGATGCTATTTTTTAATGTGCAAGCCAATAAATCTTTCAGCCGACATTAAATGAAACAGTAAGCATCTAATGGTAATTCAACTGTCCTTGCTTGAAGGCTGGTGTCCTCTATGGGGAAACTGATGAGATATGGTGGACAATTCTTCATTGTCCAGCAGGATATTTAACCACCAGGATAAACTGAATCAATTGTCCGGTAAAACTCAACTGAAAAATAAATTATTCATCTGGAAGGAAACATTCCAGAAAAGCTGCTAGGACCTGGTTGCACAACTCTGTGGACCTTTAAACCAATTGTTTATTAAAGCACCTCTTCATTTAATTTCAGCCTTTAGTCTTCTTTGGTAGGAGACCATTAGCATGCCAACTCCTTCCTGGTAATATCTGCTCAGTCTGCCTTCAGAAGGTTGTGTAGGATCTAATAAATGTGAGGACATCTCTTGTCCATATCCCTCTTCAGTTGACCCCACACCTTTTTAGTCCAAGTCCGTTTCAGACTCTAGCCGGGTCATTCCACCACTTTAATTTCCCTCTTATTCTCTTGTTGGTTCAGATGTATGAAAAATAAAACCCATCTTCATCTTTAACTTTCTAGCAGACAGCACAGGGTTTGGGGTCTAGTTTGATCTGAATAGAACGAGAGGCTGGAAGGAGAACAAGAAGCTGGCACCAACATGTTTTACTGTATGTATGATGTTCTTTCAGTGATGCTCATTGTTTTACATTTTATGGAGCTTTGAGAGCAGAATTCATCATCCCACAAGGTTTCTGGAGTGTTTACCAGACCTAGATGTTTTGTATGGATGAAAAAAGCTTCTATCCATGAAGCCCCCCTCCTTAGCCAGGTCATATGGGGGACATGGTAGGTTGTTGTCATGTGTGTAACCCAGCCAGTCCTTGTTGGAAAATCCTGCAGCACCTTTAGCATTGTTTTTGGGCTTTGCTGCCTCCCCCCGTTTCTGTCTGTCGTTTCATCCTTTTTGGGGAAAAGAACAGTTCTTGTAATGTCCCTGTTGTCCTAGATCTTCAGAATTATTAAAGGCACCATTAACTGGTACAACTGATTATTTGATGTAATTAATTGCACCATGGTATATAAATAAAGCAGTGGGGCTTTTATGCCCTTCTCCTGACTGACACCTTTGTACAGAGAGTTCCTTGTAATACTTTGATTTAAAGAATGTTTACAATATTGTAAGAAGATATAAAATCCAAGTAAGAAAGCTGAACTTTCTTTTAGGTTAACCAGATTTAATATAATTGGTAGCAGGTGTGACGGGTGTGAAGACTATACGCTGAAAGTAAACCAGGAGGTGCTTCACCAAGGTGTTTGTTTCAGGGAGTGAACAGATGGAACTTAACAGGGGGGCTGTAGACTTTAAAGAGCTGATCTCTGTATTAAAATACTAAAGGAACATGTTTACTGCTAGAGTTTTTTGAGTAATGTGTAATAGAAACCATCATAGGTGGAAAGAAACATTTTATTTCTGTGACTTTGACTACAGTTCATAAGCAGAACTACCAGACAGAATGTTAATGTTAATTTTTTATCAATTTTAACATTCCCTGGTACTATTAAGTGGGATTTGAAGATATCAGAAGGTTATTTTTGGTTTAAAGATTTTATTTTCAAAAGCTGAACATGTCATTAAACACACAGAATCAGCTTTATTGCCAAGTGTGTGCAAACAAACGAGGAATTTGACTCCGATACACTTTGCTCTGAGTGAAGTTTTTTGGTCAATGTAATTAGAAAAAGAAAAATAAATTTTAAATGTACATAAATACACAAGTGACATACAAGAGAAGACGCTGTGAAAACAGTCCAAGTATGCATGGTGATGTTCTGGAGCAGTGACAGTCTAGTGTTCATCAGAGAAACAGCCTGAGAGAAGGAACTGTCTCTGTGGCGGCTGGTTTTTTATCATAAGGCATGAGGAAGCCGACTCTATGGTTGATTGCTGCCGTTGTACAGGGACTGTTTTAGGGGACGGGGACAGGCAGAGGAGAGGTGGCAGGAGCTTAGCACTCGCTCTTGTCTGGGATTGTAAAGTTTTACATTCTGCTTGCTCCAGTGTGTGGCATTGGGTCAGACGGTAAAACAGACTGGTGGTATTCCCCGGCTTTGTCTGAGCATGCGCTCAATGTATTTTGCAGTGCACTTTGTTTTTTTTTGGTCCGACTTTAAATAGCCAAAGTACCTCCACACGACTAAACTGCTCGGATCCTTCTCGTCAACGATGTCGTTCGCTGTGTTTAGCATATTTTCTCCTTTCAGGACACACTTTTTTTTATCTTTTTTCAGTGATGTCTCACTGGTTACCTGAAGTAAGAGGCTACAGCTGCACAAATATTAGCCGTTAGCGAGTCTGGCTGCTACCGTGCTGTCTGCATCAACGTAACTTTGCATGGGTCTATTCCAGCCACATGATTGGTCCAGCGCAGAGCAGCTGTTATTACCATTGGCTAGCCATCTCATCTGTTTTGTAAAGATCTATATCGACCTTTCTCATATGTCTATAAAGGAAAAAATATATTGAGATATATATTGCTATCATTTTATCGCCCAGCTCTAGTTTTAAAGTGCAGCTTTTGCAGTTTAAAAAGGTCAAAACGAATAGTTTCTTTGACGTTGTGCATTTTCATGAATGGAACATTCATATCAAGACATTCTGACCAAATTTCCAAGCTTTTTTCATCAACTGCTCACAGAGGTATGTTTCTCCTGCGCACTTTACGTGTCCCTAAGCTGAGCCAAATGTTCCACATTATTCTACCTCCAAAAAACACAGGGTCAGCTCCCACCACGTCATAATGGCAATCTTAAGTAATGTTCTAGCTGAAAATAAACACATTTCATGAACGTAATAAAAATCCAATGTGCTAAGAGCTGTTAAATCAGCCTGTGAATACATCTCTGTGTCTGTAAGATGGCGGGGGTCCAACGCGCTGATTAGTGGTTTGGCTGCGGCGAAGTGAGTGCTTGCCTCGCTCAGTAAGACCACAGGCCAAGAAATCCCCCCTGCCAAATATCACTTAGCACAACGAGTGCAAAACACACACGGGCACTTTTTCTTGGTTTTGGGTTGACATGCACAAGCCCACCACCCCATGTTTAGTTAGCTCTGTGTCATTACATTAATTAAAGTCAGTTTTAGGTCTCCAGGCTTGCAGCCGCCCACTCCCACCAGCTTTGCTCACTTACTTTGGCACAAAACAAAACAATACACCACCACCACCCAAACATCTGCCCCTTAATGACCTCACCATAACACTCCCCTAAATCCCTTCCCAACAACACATTCACATCTAATACAAACTCCATCCGTTAGGATGGCTGAGGCTGCCCGCAACCCGCTCAAGCCAGCGCAAACTCAGAGCAAGCAATGATCATAGAGCACGGCACAGAGGGGGCACTGAATGAGCACGCAGAGGGGTGGAAGTGAAGACATGCAGGTTGTCAGAGCTTCTACTCTAGTGTGGTTGCTACACTCACTGTGGGGAACTTCACTGGAATGCAAAGACAGTATTTGATCACTATGTTTGCATAGTGAGCAGAGAAGACAAAAAATAAAGTTTTCGACTGTATTTGGATAAAGTAGACATTCTTGTGGAGCAGATGTTGGAAGTCAATTACAAAAAACTGTTTTCCAACACAACATTGCCACATAAATGATCAAACTTGTGCTTTCTTCTCTTGACAAGCTCAACCTGAATCCTTAAATCCTTATAATTACATGATTAGGCAAAAGCAGATCTTAAATTATTCAGGACTGTCTTTAAGGACTAAACATGGGCCAGCATCAAGGTATGCTACGGTTGAAAACCTTGAAAATCTTATTGTTTCTAGAGTTTAAAGCCTTTTTTTCTGAGAGTAAGAGCCAGAAGAGACCCTTCCCCACATGTTGCTGCACACTACTGGTCAGCTGGCTTAAATTAAAGGCCTACAGCATTTTTCTCTTCTCAAGGAAAACAAATGAAGGAATCTCCAACCAATACTGTTGTTAAGGTGCGTTTTACAACTGTAGATACCCAGATTTACTAACCAAGTAGGAAGTGTACTGAAAAACTACAATAAAATAAAAATAATTAAGTTATTCCTATTATGTATAGAAAACTAACTGCCATGGTGGTGTATTATAACTGAAAAATGTGTACAATGTTAGGATAACATAAATAGTCAATGATGTTAAATTAAGGAACATAATATGACAAAAACAATGATAAAGATAGGCTTACAACTTTAGACAGACGAGGTTTATCAGGCACTATGTGACACTAGGCGACCATTATTACCAGATGAAGAAGAGATTAAAACCAAGTGTATCATTCTATGGTATAACCAGCCCATATCTTTTAAGGTCTAATATAAAATTTTATATATATGAAATTCCCAAATCTGCAAAGCTGTAGCTGAACATAAAACTTCTCATATCAGTTTTCCTATGTATTCCTTAAAGGGGGTAGATGGCGTGATGAGTACTTACGACTGGCAGGCGAAGGCCATCCCATAGATAGGGATAGAGCGAAAAACACCCTCCCAGCGCACCACATAGACCTGCCCTAGCCACCAGCCGCTGAGCAGCCCATGTTTGAACGAGGACAGCACCATCTGAGGGGAAGGAGGTGGGGAGGAGGGGGAGCGGGGGTTACAGCCCAAACCAAATGAATACAGATGGACGCAGGACATGAAGATCAAAAGGAAAGGAGGATGGTATCCATGTTGGTCAATTAACTCGCAGATTTGTCACAATAATAATTAAGGCAAGGAACATGAAGAGGCAGAAATGAGAGGAAACCACATTCTGAATGAAAACCCCGTCTGGCTGAGCAAACATGACAGAATCAACAGGATGAGTCAAATTAAAATGATCAAAACTGAAGGTATTTGGAAGAGTTATAAAGACAATCAAACAGGTTTTCACCAGCATGTGTTTCCCATGTCTTGCTCCTTTAAGTGCCTGAAAACAACAAACATCTCCCACACCCAGAACACGGCTGCTCATTCTGAGTGGGTCCCTGGATGGAGGACAGCAAATCAACGTTGTTAAACCCCCCCCGCCTTATTACTACTGCCACCAAAGACACACACACACACACACAGCACAAACCAGAAAAGGCGAATGATGGGAATGGAGAGGGCAGAAGGTTCAGGTGGGCACATGAGGAAGGATTTTAGGGAGAGCAAAGCTTCCTTCACTCTATGCCCCTACCGTGGTGTTATCTGGGGGTTTACTTACGGGTGACAGCAGAAGGTTGTGGCAATAATGGGCAGGCACTGAATGACGCCCCTGAAGCGCCACAGGTGAACCTGCTCCACCCAGGAGCCCGAGATTATGCCGTAGCGCAGAGACGACATCACTATCTACGTCACCAGAAGCAGAGACAGTGGCGGGGGGGGGGAAAGGAGGGAGTTGTGCACATGTTAGATACAGGAGACCAAAGGGAGGGAAGCGAGACAAGAGAGGGAAAAGTGGAAAAACAGAAGGGAAAGTTATATGGTGAGGGGTGAGAGAGATCAGTTCAGGGTAGAATGGAAAGAGGGAGGGAAGGAGATACATCTATTAGAGGGTCAGAGGTCAAGGCCAGGTCATACCTGCTCACAACACCACTGTTCTAGGTTATATACATGCTCCACATCTCACATAACACAGAAAAGAGCACTAATGGGAGTTTGAAGACGTTGGGGGAAGTTCAGTAAAACTGAGCTATACACAAAAACTGAGTGAGTGTTCACTAAATAAATGAATTCACACGAGGCAGAAAACTGATGCTGGACCGTGTCAGAGGCGTCTGCTGCAAGGCCGCGTGAGGCAGTTTCTGTTGCACTAAAGCAGTGTTACTAGAAGGAACGGCCTCTGGAAGTCAGGCTGCACACAGGAAACTTCTCATGCACCATAAACGAAGCAACACATTACATCAGTAAGAATCTGATCCTCAAGGGCCGGCGTCCTGCCAGTGTTAGATGTGTCTCTGCTCCAACACAGCTGATTCAAATGGTCCAACTACCTCCTCAGCAAGTCATTAAGTTGTGTTGAGGCCTACTAAAGAACCACCCTTTGGTTCAGGTGTGTGGAACCAGGGAACAAACTAAAACATGCAGCATACCGGCCCCTGAGGGCCCTTAAGGACTGACTTGGACACCACTGGTTAAAATGAACTACAGAAGGTTCTTCCTCTCACTTTTAACTCTTGTTCTTGTTTGTCCAAAGTACTTTATCCAAATACTACTTGTATGTATATTGTTGAATTCACTTAACCCCTAAACAACTGAAATTCCTCCACTTTCCTAGATGTCTCTGTTAGCATACAGTGCCTTGTAAAGTTTTTATACTTCTTAGACTTTTCTATTTTGTCCCATTTCAACTACAAACCTAAATGTACTTTATTGAGATCTTGTGTTATAGACCAACACAGAGTAGCACAGAACTGAAACAGAAGAAAAATGCTGCGTGGTTTTTATTTTATTTTTTACAAAGAAAAATCTGAAAATTGAGACATGCAGCTGTGTAGAACCACTTCTTGCTGCAATTACAGCTTTTAAATGAACATCTCTACTAGCTTTGCACATCTACAGAAGAATATTTTCCCACTCTTTGGGAAAACAGCCCAAGCTTAGCCCAATATCAGGAAAACATGCAATGATTTTGGTGAATCTTCTAATAATGATACAAGTTTTAACAAATGAACAAATATGTTACTAGGCAGTGTTACTGCGTTTCTGCTTCAGGTTCACTGCTTACATGGATCCTAGATATAACAGCTAGTGGAAGAAAATGAAATACATAAATGTATACATAAATACATTAAATCCATCTCACCAACATGCTTTTATTGAAAAGGTTCTGCCTAAATCTGCCGTTCTGGAAATGAAACAACCTCCTTCTCGTAAAGAAGTAAAGTTTCCTTAAGCAAAAATGTCGTGCTGAAGCATTTTCACCATTAAATTAAATGTATCACTGGCATAAAGCCTGAATATATGATTCTGATTATCATATGATATTTATTCCAGTCCAGGCAGCTCTTTGCAATACTGATATTGATATCTGGGAACATGAAATTCTGAGTTTCACCACATATACTTAACTGGATTTAGGTCTGGGCTTTGACTGGGCCATTCTGCAACATGCATATACTTTAAACCACAGGTGTCAAACGCCTGGACATCTGTGTCCAGTTGACAGATTCTTCCACCCGGGCTGTGGCTCTCTGCAGCTCCTCCAGAGTTAAAAGGGGCCTCCTGGCAGCTTCTGATTAATGCTCTCCTTCCCAGGCCTCTCAATTTAAGAATGTGATCTTGTTTTACAACCTAACCTGTCTGCTTTGTTCCTTGGTCCTGATATTGCGGGTTGTTCACCTATGCTGCCTAACAAACCTATGAGGCCTTCATTCATACTGAGATTAAACTACAAACAGGTGGAAAATGTGAGTTCTGCAGGCAGTTGGCTGCGGTGGACCCTAGTTGAAAACCATGCGTCATTTTTCTTCCTCTTCACAATTACGTGCAACTCTTTGCTGCTCTATCACATAAAGCTGAAGTTAGTGTTTGCAATGGGTCAAAATGTTGAAAAGTTCCAGGAGTAAAACTACCTGCAAGGCACTGAAGCTGCATATTTAACAGCTGTTTTCTCCACACTGAAAGCCTGTGTTGCAGCTCCTATTTACAGGGGTTGGACAATGAAACTGAAACACCTGTCATTATAGTGTGGGAGGTTTCATGGCTAAATTGGACCAGCCTGGTAGCCAGTCTTCATTGATTGCACATTGCACCAGTAAGAGCAGAGTGTGAAGGTTCAATTAGCAGGGTAAGAGCACAGTTTTGCTCAAAATATTGAAATGCACACAACATTATGGGTGACATACCAGAGTTCAAAAGAGGACAAATTGTTGGTGCACGTCTTGCTGGCGCATCTGTGACCAAGACAGCAAGTCTTTGTGATGTATCAAGAGCCACGGTATCCAGGGTAATGTCAGCATACCACCAAGAAGGAAGAACCACATCCAACAGGATTAACTGTGGACGCAAGAGGAAGCTGTCTGAAAGGGATGTTCGGGTGCTAACCTGGATTGTATCCAAAAAACATAAAACCACGGCTGCCCAAATCACGGCAGAATTAAATGTGCACCTCAACTCTCCTGTTTCCACCAGAACTGTCCATCGGGAGCTCCACAGGGTCAATATACACGGCCGGGCTGCTATAACCAAACCTTTGGTCACTCATGCCAATGCCAAACGTCAGTTTCAATGGTGCAAGGAGCGCAAATCTTGGGCTGTGGACAATGTGAAACATGTATTGTTCTCTGATGAGTCCACCTTTACTGTTTTTCCCCACATCCGGGAGAGTTACGGTGTGGAGAAGCCCAAAGAAAGCGTACCACCCAGACTGTTGCATGCCAGAGTGAAGCATGGGGGTGGATCAGTGATGGTTTGGGCTGCCATATCATGGCATTCCTTGGCCCAATACTTGTGCTATATGGGCGCGTCACTGCCAAGGACTACCGAACCATTCTTGAGGACCATGTGCATCCAATGGTTCAAACATTGTATCCTGAAGGCGGTGCCGTGTATCAGGATGACAATGCACCAATACACACAGCAAGACTGGTGAAAGATTGTTTGATGAACATGAAGTGAAGTTGAACATCTCCCATGGCCTGCACAGTCACCAGATCTACATATTATTGAGCCCTTTGGGGTGTTTTGGAGGAGCGAGTCAGGAAACGTTTTTCCTCCACCAGTATCACGTAGTGACCTGGCCACTATCCTGCAAGAAGAATGGCTTAAAATCCCTCTGACCACTGTGCAGGACTTCTATATGTCATTCCCAAGACGAATTGATGCTGTATTGGCCGCAAAAGGAGGCCCTACACCATACTAATAAATTATTGTGGTCTAAAACCAGGTGTTTCAGTTTTATTGTCCAACCCCCTGTAGGTGCAGAAAACTGCTTTAAGCAACAGGCAAACATTCCTCCACAGACTTTTCTATAACCTGTTGTATTTAGGGAAGCTAAGGCCAGGTTAGTATGAAGACATGGAGAGGGGTCATTATATGTGGGGTCATTGCTGATCAAGGCTAATTAACAGAGGTACAGTTAAATTCAGTAGAAACTGAAATGTCATGCTGACTCTAGAATAAGTCAATAAAAGCCAGCTTTCACGTGGAAAGACTGGTTCCTCTGAAGAGAACACATCTAAAAAATGTTCTAATGTGGTATAAAACAGCTTTCCTTTTATATAGAAACCAGAGCAAAAATAGACAGATTCCTTCAGTGGAGCCGTCTGCATCAACTCCTTTCTTAAATTAGAAGTCAGATTTAACCCAAAGACCAGATCAGCAACTGTTTTCTGCCTCAGTGATTTAGTGTGGATTTGCTCTTTAGAAACAGGAGCAAGACAGTATCTTATTGGTAAGTAAAAGCATCAGTAAAATGGAGCAAATAAGAATTAACAGAGAAAACAACAAAAATAACATTTGTTCAAACTAAATCAGAAGAAGGGACTGAAAAGCAGAGCAGCAGGTTAGATTCAGTTGTTTTTTTACATGAAGGTCTTCAACAGATCACAGTCAAATAAACATTCATACACAGCTGCTGTTAGTTCATCATGCTATAGAAATACATATATATATATATAGAATAGTGATGAAAACAAGGAATTATGGTTTGCTCTAGAAAACTGATCTGAGAAGGTTTATTAAGGCTTGATTTTAAAGATAGAAACCACCTCCCCCTAGCAACTGTTCAATAACTGAAATACAATGAGTGATGAATGATTTTAGAAGGATTCTGACAGAGTCTGCAGCCCAGACAGTTCCTCTGAGGAATACCACTGAGACGAACAACACTATGATGAAGATCAGATCAGATTGTAGACACAGTGGATTTGCCCATAGATGGCAAAGCTGAAGCTAATCATTTTATTTCATTGCATGTTACAGCTGGATATACTGACAGGAACTGAAACTCACTTTTCCCTTGCAGGTTCTTACAGAACCACCAACCAGGCCATATGGTCTTTATAATGACTTGGCTCATAAAGATCACTACAGATCTTTGATGATGAACTCTGGCCATTCCTGTCTGCCCGGCTCTACTTACAGAGCCTCCATGTGTTTATCCACATCCATTTATTTCTCAAGGAAACAGCAGACATTTGGCTACAACCGTATAGAAACCAAGTAAGAACCACAGAATTAAAATAAAAACACCCATATAAAAGAGAAAACCTAAAATACACAACTTCATATATTCAGATCCACAACAGGAAGTTTGTTTTAGGAAGGGCCTATTTTTTTTAAATCAAGTAATGATTTACCACAAAATAACAAAGCTGACAGAAAAACTGTCTGGTGTTTTGTTCTTTTCTTAACTAATTGTATCTGAAGTTTGCTTGAATTTCACAAAACGTCTGTCAAGTGGATCCATCCATCCAGAGATGGATGGTCCTTTAAATGAAATTGTCTCTTAAATACTTCAATAGTTGAACTTGTGCTCCAGAGTAAAAATAAGGCAAAGAATAAAAATCAGCTTTTGCATCAACTTTCAATCTTGTTAACTCAGTAACAGTATCCACAACGAAGCCTGTTCTGTGTCTTGGTGCATCTCTAACTGTACGATCTAGTTCACATTTGGCATTATTGTCAATCATTCTTAGCAGTTATAAAATAATATCAAACAACGAAGTTGGATTTCCCTAATCTATTGTTTAAAAATAGCATTTGGCTCCAATCTAAACCAAATTTCGGACTTGTGTATAAGAAGGCTTAGATCATTTATTGTTTTGCTAGTGCAAACCATAATCTGACCTTACTGATACTCATCACATGTTCTGGGCAGAGCTGTGCGTCACTGGGCTCACCGTGAACATGAACAGGGTGTAGAAGATGAGAGCCATGGCTGAAAAGGACTGGATGGAGGACATCATGTTCCTCTGCAGGCTCAGAGGGAGGACAACCACCAGCGAAACGGCAATCAGCAGAAACGCACGGAAACTGCCCGTCACCTTCACAGAGCAGAGCAACATAATGATACAATCAATTTTTAAAACCCTTTAAAATACAGGAATGATAGTTATGTCTACAACTCATATCCTATTCACTTGTTATATGGTTTGACTATTTTTTTGTGGTGCAAGAGTACACTTAGGAGAGGGTTTAGATTTACAAATAAATCTCAAACCTGTAAACCCAGCAGCTGAGCAAAGAAATTTGAGCCCAAGTCAGCAATGACAACATAGAAGGCGATACAGGTCCCAAGCATCAAACCGATCATACTGCAGAGACAAAAAAAACCTTAAATTGAGTCAGACATTAAAGGTTTACGGTTACCTTCTATTTACTGTTCTAAAGAAATAAAAAGCATTTAAAACCATTTACAAAAAATACACAAAGTGCATCATGAATACAAACTGAAACTTGCCTCATCTCTACAAGCGCTTTTCCAGGTTTTCCATAAGCATGGAAGGCTGCAGAGAGGTGAGCATCAGCGTGAATAACACAAAGATAATCTAACAGTGGTTCATCTCAACCTGAGCTAAAATCAGCAACCATCAATATGACTGCAGGTAGGTGTTTGGCAGGCTTTCTTGCTTCTTAAAAACCAGCAGCATCGCTACTTCTGCTTCAGCTTTACAAGTGTTTACCCACCCAGTCCAGCATAAGTCCGTCGTTTGGTGCTGCTGGCGGTGTGGACCAGAAACATGCAAGACTTGTGGGTCATCCATGAACAGAAGAAGAGCAAGAGAGTACCCAGCACTATCCCACACTGGGGAAGAACAGAGGAACAGAGGGGCAGGTTAGCTTTTATCACAGCATAATTTAGGAATTCAACAGCAGAGCTGATTCATTTCTGAGTTCAAAAGGTTATGAGTAGTCAATGTCTTAACTGTCAAAAATAACTGGCAGCATATTCAAACAAGTGTATATCTGTCATGGTAAAACAATGACGGTTTCTTAACTGCTTAGGAACTTCACCTCTATTTTATCAGCCTTCAAACTTCCTTTAGAGGTCAATGGTTATTTAGATTGAAGAGTGTGGAGCAGCAGTCCATAACAACGACCTTCCCATGGGAAACCGACTGTTAAACAAAATATAATAACAACATCCTGACGGATGAACACTAAGTGACTGCAGTTCAGAAAAATGTAAACCACAGCACCGTGCCAAAGGTAATCACACCCCTTGATTTTTTCTACAATTATTTATGTGTTTTACTGAGATTTTATGTGAAAGACCAACAAAAAGTGATGGATAACTATGAATCTGGAGGAAAATGCTAAATGGTTTTCTACAGTTACAAATGAAATTCCCCAAATGTGTGATGTACATTCGTATCAAACTTACTTCAATCTGAAGACCCCCCAAAAAATCCAGAACAAACTCAACATGTTTCTAATTATACTTAAAAATGGTTCAGATAGCAGTCATGTAAGATTTCTGGCTTCAGGAGCTCATATCAGAAGATAACTCCAGAGATTCCTTAAAAAGTTAACTCTCTTCCCAGATCATTCCGAGACCATTGTTATTTCTGGAGAGAGCCAAATCATTAAGTAAAAGAACAAATTATGATTAATCCCTCTTTTATCCAAGTACACGAAACAGGCTGAAAACAAGAAAGGAAGTGGCCTAAAGGCAAAACTAACATTATAAAATAATAAAAGAACATATGTAGATGATTGAAGGTACCAGTCATAAAACTCCAACTGCATTTTTTCTACAGGAGTTGTCAAATGTTCTTTAAAAAGTGGGGCGCTGAGTGGGTCAGACGGTAGAGCATCAGCACAGGCTGATGGTCCACCAACTTTGTCCCCGACAAAGTTGTCCTGTGTTTGATTCCCAGTTCATGTCTTCCCCTTCTCCCTCCACCCTCTTTCCTGTGAAACTACTGTTCAATAAAAGCCACTAGTGCCAAAACAATCTTTAAAAAAACCTGTTGATAAGACTTGTCACATCTGTCCATTTTTGTAACCACAAAGTCCTGTTCAGGGTCACAGGGAGCTAGTCCTGGTCAAAAGACAAGATTATTTCGATAATCGATCAGTCTGATTAATTGTTGCAGCCCTAAATGGCATACAAGCCTTTCAACCTTAAAGACTTGGAGTTTATCACCAAAAATACCAGTGGAAAACTCTGGGAACATGCAAAAAGCTGATGATATATAAAAATATAAAAAGGGTTTAATTCCAGCAAAGCCAAAAAAGATTTTCCCAACCATTACTCAGAAGGGTAAAAAGATCTCTGACATGCCATCTTTCATTAAGCAGTAACTAAAATATTCTGTCACTTTTTTTAAGTGGTGTAAATATATTCAACAATAGCATGCGTGAGATTTTGGTTGAATAAAACAGCTACAACTACCTGACATTTATTTCTTACCACTAAAAATGCACAACATTCATCTAAACTTGATGTTAGAATTATGATCAGCAAAATATAAAAACATTTTCAAATTAAGCATTTTTTTTCATTTTTAGTCACATTTCCCAGATGTGTTATCAACCACGTTTTAACTTGAAGTTTTTACTTTTAACATGTTTGTATTTTTTTATAGAGTGATTAAAAGCTAACGATTATCCATTAATCAAATAATTTATACAAAGGGGAAAGGAAGTCGCAGCGTCATACCATAATTTTAAATAAATTAATTATAAACCTGCACACATGACCTCTGGATCATGTGAAAGGCCTTTTAACGCCCTTTCAGACGAATTTCAGACTACATTGTTTTTTAACATATAACTTTTCAAAAAATATAGCTATAATACCTAGTAATAACCAAGTGGATCAGGGAACAAAATGAAATTTTGAAAGTCCACATATCTTAATGTCTTTGAGAATTGATACTTTGTATAAACTTGATGTATTTCTCAATAAAATCCTTTAAAGCTTACGAAATGTTTCTTACTATACTTCAATATATGACAAAAAAAAAGATCTAACATTGGATGAGGAAAGTATGGGGAAAACTAGATCAGTCCGTGTTTTTAGTGCAGCTCAGTGTGTTTGCATGGATTTAGGTCCATTTTCAGTTGAAGTGGACCTTATGCAGCAGCTGTCAGTGACCCACCTGTTTGAAGCAGAAGGGCATGGTGAGCACACTGACTCCAACGATGCTATTCACCACGTTCATGATCAGACCCCAGTTTGACGCCGTCATTTTTAGCGGCTAGATGTGTGGCGGCCCACTCGTCTTATAACACAGATAAATCTGGAACAGGCAGAAACAGGACCACCGTCAGGACCACTGGTGATGTCCTGGCTCGGTCTATTCTTTTGGAATCGTACTGAGCTGCTGGTTTACTCCGTGGATCAGTGACGTGGCGCTCTGAGAGGAAACACAACGACAGCTAGGTGTAACATCCGCTTAACTTTATTTCCTTTCTAAAATACTCGCTGATAAACTACCTTAACGCGTCTGGGTAAAGGTAACCAAGTCCACATAAGACAGTTTATAAAGTTTAAAGTCGTTAGCCACAGAGCTAACTCGCTTCTAACTTCCTAGTTACCTTCCTTCCTTTCCGCCTTCCCGCCTTGCTCTTCTGCTACGTTATCATCTGTAATTCCGCCACAATAATCCGTTTTCTGCGTATAAAAGGCGCGGTGGGCGCTTACTGAGAGCAGAAAATCAATATAGCACAGTTTAAAAACAAATACAGGAGGACTGTTTCCCTGACCGCGTATCCAGGAAGTGGTATGGAGGAGCTGAGTGACGCAGTCTGCAACTTTCAGGACTGCTGAAAGACTCGGGCGCCTACTAGTGGTGATACATAACTAGTTTCTAAATTTCTTTTTAGTCTTTTGCAAGAATCTCATAATGATGATTATTTCCAATCTAATCTTCTCACACAGGTTCAGCCCACTTCTTAAAGGTTAATCAGTTATTATACAGCCAACATTCATCATAGATAAATAATAGAAACTAATCTCAACACTTATTTTAGAAATTTTGAAGCATTTAACTTATTTTCAGAGCCGACCCAAAGACGTTTGAGGCCATAAGCAGAATTTCATTTGCACCACCTCTAGCTAAAGCCACTAACACCACACACTACTGATCTATCTTCTATATTGTTTGCACTTCATTGTTTTTATGTTCTGCATTTCACACAGCTTGTTTTCAGTAATGCAAATCATTTATCAAAATGTATTACATGACAAAATATGTTTTTTTACCACCTCCTGAGGTAATTTACATTATACATTACATACATAGCACTTAACAACTTGTTTTAAGAATTTTATCTTCATTTTTTTATAGCAATCCTATTCATTATAAAATACAGGAAATATTCATGAGTTTCTTCAATATTTGTACAAAGTATATTAGAGTCAAAGTGACAGCCAGACATGTTATTTGATCAGATCGCAGATTATTTAATTATTTGACCAGTTTCATTCTCTGGCTGTATGAAGCTGAGTAAATGCAGCACTGCCCCTCCCCTGCATGTTGCTACCTACTGCCAGTCAGCTGAGATGGCCACTGCACACCAACACAAACAGTGATGGTGTTGACACTAAAAAGGGGCCACCAGAACTGCAGGCTAGCTACCCAAGATAGCCCAACTGTATAACTAGTTAGATGCTCTTTGTAGAACCAGATCATTTTAGCTTCTTTTACTCTAAGTCCAATTCTATAATGACCAGAGCACCAATAAGGTTTAATATTCTGCAGAATAAGCACATGAAAATTACAAATGAATTTAATGGGTGTTTATTCTGTAGCTTAGCAATGTTACAATCCTGTTGTTACAACAATCTGGAGAAATCTCTGAACATAAGCAGCAAGGCTGAAAACCAGCATTAAAAGCCTTTGACCTTCGACCCCTCAGGTAGCACTGTATTAATAACCAACTTCATTCTGTAACAGAATTTACCACGTGGGTTCAGGAACACTTGTCAGTAAACACAGTTCATCGCCATATAGACAAGTTAAAGCTCTACCATACAAAGCCAAAGCCATATATCAGCTTCTCTGGACCCAAGCTCACCTCAGATGGACTGAAGATAAGTGTGCTGTGGTCTGACGAGTCCACATTTCAGATTGTTTTTGGAAATCATGGACATCATGTCCTCTGGGCCAAAGAGGAAAAAGACTATCTGGATTGTTATCAGAGCAAAGTTCAACAGCCAGTATCTGTGATGGTATGGGGGTGTGTTGGTGCCCATGCAATATGGGTAACTAGCACATCTGTGGGG